>WEKY01015647.1:782949-871374 GCA_013390045.1 Picathartes gymnocephalus
GGGGCTCGCCCGGAGCCGCGGTGAGTGTTCCCCGTGCCCCCCGTGCCCGCCGGGCTCCGGAGCGGTCCCGAGCCCAAGGATTGGATGACTCTGTGCCTTACAAGTTGTATTCCCACCAGGAGAATTAAGGCTGCTCTTGGAGTTGACTAATTGTTACCTGGCCAGCGATAACTGCCTGGATGGAGGAAAGGCTTGGCTTAGTTCTCTTTTCCGCTTTGGGTTACTCCTGATTTTTGGGTTGTTTTTTTTTTTTTTCCCCAGAAAAAGTTGGATCGACTCGGTAGGTGAGGCGTGGGTAGGTCCTTATTGGCCTGGGAAGTTCCGAACGCTCTAAAGGCAGCAGGGTTGTTGTGGTTTTGGTTTTTTTTTTTTTTTTTTCTTTCCATAACAAATGCTTTACCTCCCTGTTCTAAATATAAACAGTTCGGGTAACTGGACTGCTGTGTTTAATTCTGTTTTTTAAAAGCGAATGAGATAAGGATTGTATCTTCCTTATCCTGGAAGAAAGTACTTTTTCATTGCGCGTGGTACAATGGAATGCCTTTGAAGTACTAATTGGGACACTGTGTGGTGTAACTTTTTTAACGATGTTTAATGGTGTTTTAAGATAGTGGCAGGAGACCTGCTTGGCCACTTTGTTTCCTGAGGAAGAAACCAGCTCTGCTTTGTTTTGCAATTGGTTTTAAGCTCGTCTGGGTCCATGTGGCTTTGCCCTGCATGGGGCATTGTGTGGCTGGATGGCTCCTTACAGCCATATGGGGCTGCTTTAATTGTCGGGGAGTGGAAATGGCGCTTGACAAGGCCACTTAATTTCTTTCTTTGTTGTTTTAAACTTAACATTAATGTTGGGCATGAAGTGGAAGAAAGTGGAGAATAGAAACCTGGTGTAGTTTCAGATGCTCCAGAGATACGTTTCTTCTGGGAACTCAGTTTAAAGTCAACTGGATTTCAAACCCTACAGACAGCCCTGTTCCAATGTAAAGCCGTTAATCTGCAGGCAATTAGTTCCAGACGTGCAACCGACTCCACATTTTTCTCAGTTTTTGTTCCTACAGGCAGTCGCGTTTTTGAATCCTTGTGCCCAGTGACTGTCACCAGACAGACGCTTGAGATGCCTGACAGCAAGCTGAGAATGGTGTAGGAGCAGCATTTAAAGGCTTTTATTTGTTTTTCCAGCCCTGTAATTTAGTAGTGTTTAAAGTATTTTATAAAGATCTCTGGGACCAGTGAAAGGTTTTGAGTCCCGAGCACTCGAGTGCTCATTGTGCTCTGGCAGGCCGGGTGCTTGGCAGGCACTTCTCGAAATGTTATTTGATCTGGCAGCACGATAGAATTGACTTGGATTACACAATTTTTTTTCACTCCCCGGTTGCTGTTTGAAAGTGATGCATCAGCGAGTGTTGTTCGAGAGCGTATTTTAAGACCTAAACTGCGTGTATTGGCTTTAAACAGGATTCCAGAGAGAGGCAGCTCAGAATTTGTCTTGTTTTGTGGTTAGGATTTATGAATTGAGGCGAGGGCTGACGTAATCTATCCGACCACTTCCTTTGTGTGTATTTTAGAGTTGATAGTGCTTTGTTTTGCTTAAAATAGCCAGGACTGGTTCTTGAATACTCTTCTATCTCCTTTCTGCTGTGGCCTTCAGTGTAAGCAGACAACTTGTTCCAGTTGTGTGTGATTATGTCCCTTTGAGGAAATGGTTCCTTCCTTTTGTCACTAAGGTTCAGTGAATTGCTTATATGCTAAGTAGATGAGACTTTAATTTTAATTAACATAATGATGTGTACAGCTGTTCTGTCAGAACGCATCGCCTGTCTTTGCAATTTTACTACAGGTTGTAGAGGATCCCTTGACGTGCCTCTCAGAGCCTCTTTTGCTTACTTTTGTTTGTGTAAGGGTGACAAAGATGGGGCTTTGTCTCCTGATGTGAGTGGTTAACAGCTCACTGCCAGAGCCTGCCTTTGATTTCTGTGTGTGGGGAAGGAAATAAGCTGTTTATCACTGAGCTAATCCTAAACCTCCTTGTCTTTTGGGTGGAGGGGGTTTATGCTACCTATTGTTCTGCTCCAGAGTGGCCAGAAGTCACCTCTACATTTCTAATTCTTTAAATCTTTAATGGCTATGTAGCTTTATAGAGCCGGCTCTGAGTGTTGGGTCAGTGTGCATGTGTTAATCGTTCCTTGTTCTGGGCCTTCTTCAGGAGGCGTTGAGAGGTTCTGCTGCTGCGGTGGGTGTTGGATTGGGAGGCACACGCTGCTCAGTTTGTGAAACCGTGCGGAGCAGCGTTTTTGCAACGCGCTGATGTAGGTGGCTAGCAGGAGATTTCACCCGAGAGCCAGTGACTGGGGAGAGAAGCAGCTGCGAAGGCAGGTGCAGAAATAGCTGCTGGGCTTGTGAAATGCTGTTTTGGCCTAGCGATTTTCAGATGAAGGCTGTGTCTGTTGGCCTCTGACAGTGAGTGGGTTGGAAGGTGCTGGCTGGGGCTGCTGGAGTCCCCAGCTGCTGGCCGTGTCACTCAGTGGCCGCCGCTGCCCCACCGTGTCCCAGCCCTGCGTGGAGCCGGGCTTTGAGCTGCTGCTGGTCCCAGCCAGGCGTTCCAGCTCAGTTCCAGTTCTGCTGTACAGGGAGGCACCAGGCAGGACACAAGAGCAGCTCAGGAGCTGAGCCGAGAGCTGCCTCTCAGGGCTGTGACATTCCTGGGGACTCGGCTCCATAGCTGGGAGCCAGGGAGTTGGGCAGGACCGGCAGCATTTTCTAGGCAATGGCAGCAGAAATTCCGTGTAGCCTGTGGTGCTGGAGGCAGTCTCAGCCCTTCCAGCTCTCTGAAGGCTGCAGAGTAGCTCTCACGGCTTTCCTGGGGGTGGCTCACGCGTGGGACTGGGTCCACAAGCTGCAGATCAGTTTTATTAGTTTGTGTGAGCTGTGATGTTTTGGCCAAGACGTCTATTCCTGCTCTAAAACAACTTTTATTTCTGTTTGAACCTTGTGTATTTAAAGTGCCAGACTCAGTAAATGACACATGAGAGCACTGAGTAGTTCTACTTTGTGTTTTAAAGGTAAATAAAATGAGAAATGGTTTTTAAACCACTGTAGTCCTGAACAGCGGGCACCCCGGTGCTCGGCTGGGAGTTGTGTGAGTGGGGAAGGTTTTCACTTTTCTGTGCAGAGAATTGCTGTAGGAATAGGTTGGCCGAGGGGCAGCAGGAGTGACCTGGTGTGTGAGGGGAGCCTCTTCCAGGTTCTGGTCCTGTTGAAGCCCTGAGCTGTGGGTGGTGTGGATAGAAACGCTCAGTGCAGTGGGGAGGCCTTTACCTGCAATAATCACCAGCCATTAATGTGCAAATCTTCATTAATGCGTACAAACCCACGTCAGAGGGGGCACTGGGGAAGGAGGGCTCTGTCAGGGGAGCTGGAATCGCAGCTGGCAAAGTTCAAACTTGTGTCAGCTGGACCTTGCTTAGCCTTGCTCCTTGTTTGGCTGGTTCTCCAGGATTTCAGAATGATCACAGGACAAATTTCTCTATTACCAAAGACTGGAAAAGCCTTTAATGATGTAACACTCCCAGTTAAATAAAGAGGACTCATAAAAAAACACACTGTCAAACAACTTCGGGAAAAATAATGTCAGGCATCTTGAAATGAATCAGAGGGAAATCTGGTTTTTATACTTCAGCTTTCTTAGCAGAAGTGAAACTCTTTCCAGAAGATTGGACAAAAATAGTATTTATTCCAAAGTTTGCCTGGGGTAGTGGTTTGAGTTCTGACCTTTGGATACAAAGTGAGAACAAATAGTGTTGAAAAATGTAAATGATTAAAACAAGCTGGCCTTCCCTAGGAAACATTTGTGTCAAGTTAAGCCAAGGAAAGGGCTTGGTGATTGGATAAATGTTTTACTGCTGGAATAGACAGTATTTGATTGGGATGTGTAGATTTTCTCATAATGTGCTTTTGTGTAATTGGTGCGTTTGGAATTCGGGCTCTTTCTAATGTTAGCAAAAGTACAGAGGAAGTGGAGGCTGTAAATTCAGCATTAATGATGTAGCTGTGCTCTTCTCTTGGGAAGGAATGGCAGATTTTGAAAGGAAACTTGGTTTAATTAGTCTTCTGTGAAAATGGATATCCCTTTCATTTTCATAAGATGACAATACCGTGTGAAATAACAAATCTGCAGTGTGTTAATATTGGGGCCTAAAGGTTTGATACTTGCAGGTTTTTCATTCACTTCTGTTCTTGCCCACGGCAGGTTTTTAACCCAGGCACAAATTGAACCTGGGAACTCAGTTATTTGTGGCTTTTGCTGTTGAGAAGTTTCCTGGATTTGCTCACTGCTGATGAGCCCCAGTGAGCAGTGAGATCACGAGACAGTGTGGAAATGACTGAGCCATAATATGAGTCAATACAACTCAAGCACTTAAGGTTGGGGACTTTTTTTCCAAGTTTGACATAGTAACAGATCCCTACAGAATTTTTTCTTCCAAGCAGTCAAAACACACTGTATTTGCTCCATTTCTTATTGAAATCTAACAAAGAAGCCAAAAATCAGATTTCCATTTCCTGGTAATAAAGCTATTCCTTTGAGATTAGCGCTGGGAATGGATTTTTTTATATATATATGGCAGTTCCTGCTTAATAATTGAGTGTTCTTTGGTGTCTTGTGTGCTGATGTGTGAGAGTATGAGAGGCAGAACTCACCTTCCCTGGGTGTTTAATATCAGACTGCTGTAATTGGCTTAAAGTTGGAGCCCCAGCCCGGGCCTGTAGTTAAAGCTGGTATTCAAGAGTTAAGAGCAGCCCAAGGTTATCAGATTGTTGGGAAAGCAATTGCCCTTTCCCAGTGCAATAAAGTAATTGTGAGTAGCGTATGAAAATGGGGCGCAGTGTGTTTGAACGTTGTGGCTGCCTGTCCTTAGCAGGAACTGCACTGTCCCCTTTGTGCTGATCTCATCATTGGCACATTCAGAGCATGTTCGGTATGTGCCACTTGCAGCTGGAAATGCTAAGCAGCGTTTAAAACCCAAATGATGCCATCTGTTTGTGTGGGGTTTCGGGGAGCTTTTTCAGATCTAGCATTTCACCTGGGGTCGGTTCTCTTTACGCTGGAAGGTATCACCGAGGGAGTGCAATTTGTGTTAAATGGAAGGAATTCTTTCATGAAGGGATGGAGGAGCTGCAGCTGAGCAAGGGCTCTTGCAGCTTCATCTCTTGGTGTTTCTGTGCTGCCCTCATAAGCAAAGGTGGTGTTTGGAAAAAATCAGTCATAAAGCTCTGTTTTTAACTCAAGTAGCGTGTGACCAAATGCTCCCATGAAGTTTTTGAGATTAAAAAAAAAATTAAGTTTTAGTCTTCGTGCAAAAAGGAGAGCTGTGGTTTGAATTATTGTAGTTTGTGACTACAATAATGTGAAAAATAAGTATAACTGTGATTTTAAATCAAACCAGGCCTGATTTACCTTGTGGTTGGTAGTTTCACTGGAATTTATGAGGACTGGGACCTCGTGTGCCGTGTCACATTTGTCCCCTGGTACCTGGGAGTCAGAGGCTGTGTTTACCCTAGGAAGATGTACAACCTCCGTGGAGTTGGTAAAAGCAGTTCCTGTGGATTTTTAAAGCGTGGAGTCAGCAATATAAATGGGAATGCAGCTAAACATGTGTGTGCTGAACTTTGGAGTTCAGCTTTTTTTAACAAACGCTGCTCTATAAAGTTCTGTTCTGGCACCAGACGTGATTGAATCCATGCTTCTGGCTGGGTTCTTCTCTTCTCAGGGCTTGCTGTGGCACCTGAGATGCCGCAGGTAAATACAACTCTTGTTCTGTTCACTCGTGCGGGAGTTCACAGTGGTTCAGGACTTCAGGAGCACGACAGGGAAATCTTTGCTCAGTCGGAGTGTAGAGAGGTGCTGGGGATGAATTATAAGCACTGAGAGTCAGGTTAATAAAATTCTGAGGGCTTTTTCCGCTCTGTGGAACCCTCACTGGGATGTGCAGTGTGGAGCTGCCGTGCCTCTCACGGGAGAGCTCCTCCATGGAAGTTTGAAGTGTTCTAACTGTTCTTCTTGGGCAGATAAACAAGTGCTGCAGCCCTGGGGATGAGCACGTGGGGAGATGAGGAATGAAATAAATAATAAAAAGCTTCCTCGTGGTTATCTTTAGGAGAGGGTTGAAACTTTTGCTGCCTCTTCCAGCCTAAACGGTGCTCGTGACGACTTCAATTTATTTTTGTTTTTTGAAGCATAATGTGTGAGGAAGATAGTGGTTATGTTAGGGTGTTTTAGTCTAGATTTATGTGGGGATTTTTTCTTAGAACTCTTGCTGTGGTTTGTGCTTTGTTTGGGGTTTTTGCTTTGCTTTGATGTGTTGTTTTATGGAGGTTTTGGTTTCGTGGGGGATTTTTGTCCCCTCTCCAAAAAGGCTGTTAGTTTGTGGGAGGGTTTGTTTTAAACTCTGAGCAGCATGTGTGGAGTTATCCCTGTCTGGGAAGCAATGGACAAAGAAATAATACACAATACACACAGCACTGGTGGGAAATAATGCAAAGTTTCTCACTTGGCTGTTGGGCTGAGAGCTTGAGAAACACCCTTCCCAAGAGTTCCTTTTTTCTTGGTCTTATCAATACTATTAGATACTAAAATGCTCTACGTAACTTTTTATTTCATGTTTTGAATAAAAACAAGTACATAACTTTGAAAACAGTTTTGAAATGTCACTTCTAGCAAAGTTCATTCTGATTCAAAGGCCAGATCAGCATATGTGAGAAGCAGTCAGCAAGTAATAAATCTCAGCATAGCTGTGTGTGTTATCTCAGGGGAGAGGCTGGAGGACGGCAGGAGAAAACAGGCTAATCCCTCAAGTGCTGGCTAGATTTAATTAGGTCCCAGTTGCTTGGGCAACTGGCACCTAGTGAATTTTCCTGTGTAGTATTTTGAAAGTAGCTCTTAAGTCAGCTCCTGATTAGGTGAGTGTTTCAGAAAACGCCGCCTGACAGGACATCCTTCTCACTGCTGCTTGTTCAGCTGCTGAATGCTCACGTGCACTAAATGATGGAAACTTCACAGTCAAGAGACTTCAAAGCTGAGCTTTTACAAGGAAAACTTCAGTGCATCAGATCCCTAATAAATCATGTAATTTGTTTTGCTGTCTTTGGTTGCTAAGGGATCACAGGTTTTCGTTTGAAAGAACAAGGAGATACGGTAACCCCAGTTTGTTATTGTGGGAATAAAGAAGGTCTTGAAAGCCTTTCCTTGGTCAGAGATGGATCAAACACTGCCCTGGACAGTTTATGGTGCTCTGCTCAGTCTGGTGTCTCGTCCACTATAGACTGCAAGTTGCTTATTAAACATTTAATGTTGTTTCAGAGCTGCTGCTGGTGTCTAACCTTAAAGCTTCACCTTGAAAATAGAGTCAGGAGTTTCATATTCTTCATTTCAGGAAAATAACCTCCTAAAAAAGGTGTTCTCAGTGTGAGACATGGCTTGTGTGATCTTCATTTGCATGTCATGGAGTATTAACATGTCATTATGAAAGCTGGGGAAGCTTTTCCCTTTTTTTATCAATTTTATTTCGTGTGGCCAAAAACCCCAAACTGCTGCCACAGCACCTCTGCCATGTCCTGATTTCTGCTGGTGACAAGTGATGAGGGGTGGTGGTACCACAGTGTGAACGAGGCCACCACATTTCATGTGTAGCTTAGCGGTTATTTGCATTGGTTATTCTGTGCTTAATGGCTTAAGGTCTTACTCTGCAGCCTTGTTCTCAGCAGCTTACAAGATCAGACCTAAATACAGGATCCAGCTCGTGCTGCCACAGCAGATCCTGCCTGAGCCACCCTGGGCTTCAGAGCCTGTGCTCAGAGCCCTGCCAGTAGAAATGATATTAATGTCTGAAGCGTGACCACAGCCAGAACTTATTTCATGCAGTGTTAAAGTATTTCCTCTCGGTGTAGATTAGAAGCAGATTAATCACTTGGAGCATTTATTAATATTTTTTTTTTCCTCTTCTCATGGAAGATGGGGCCAGTGGTGAAGTCCCTTTCAGGTGGGCTCATTAGCAGTGGGCAGTGATGGGGTCACTGCTGTAGCAGAGAGGTTGCTGTTTGAACATAATTTTATAGGGTTGGAACAGCCAATGTGTGAGAGCCGACAGCTGGTCATTTTTTAAAAAAATAGTGCTTAAAATCTATTCAGGAACTCAATTGGTTGTTGCCCAGGAGCAGTGACATGGCTGCAAAGGTGAATTTTTCAGCTGTCTTTGAAACTATGTTCTTTTTTTTCTTTAAAAGGAACCTCTCTGAATTCCAGAAAAGTGAACCAGACTTAAGGGGAAAAACCTATGGAAGTCTGTGCAGTGAGAAGTCATTGGATGGCCCTGAGGCACTGAGAAATGTGGTGTAGGTGGAGTTTGGGAGCTGGGCAGTGTGGGCTCCTTTGGGAAGCTCACCTCGGGCACTGGGGATGTGTGAGAGACACCGAGATGCAGCTCTGGGGTGAAAATATGTTGGAAGTCAAAGGCTGACATTGGCAGCTTTGGTTTCTCTCATTTAAGGTCAGGCAAGAGCTCATATGATCCCCTGAAACACAGACCCTCTTTGCAAACACCTTTTAACCCGTGGTTGGAGCTCTTCAGCAGGAGCCCGAGGGGTAACGAGCTGCTCTGCTGGGCTGCTGCAGACAAACTTATTTTTGAGCAGTACAACTTTGTGCTTATTCCTTCTTGCTCAGGATTGTGTCTGTTTGCTTTTCAAACCATTTTCCTGCTGCCTCGTGGCAGAACCTGCTCGTGCAGCCGGAGATTAAAGATCAGAGGTCACCCTTGCACCAGCGAGGTTTTACTGCTTTAAATACTGGGTATTTATTCGTGTTTTCTGTGAGTGCAATAAAGGAAGTGAGGTGTAATTGAATCCAGCTCGGCTGTTGAGCATTCGGAGCTGATGAGGAGCAGGCTGCAGCCAGGCTCTAATGTGCGCCAGGGCTCAGACCTGCATTTCCCACATGAATAAGCACACTTAATCTCCTGATTACAGCAGCGCTGCTGTGCCGGGCACCAGGGTGCAGGGAAGGAAACTCTGACGTCTGCTCTGTCATTAACCAAAATAAGCTGCTCCTCAGAGAAAATGAGACCAATGGCTGAAATTAAAGGCAGTTTCTCCAGACAAAAATATCATCTGTCTTCATGCTTATGCATAAAGTGTTTTAAAGCAGTGGACAAGAAAAAATGTCCCCTTAATATCTTTCTGATCCTGATAACCTTGTACCATCCTCCACCCTTGGACTGAAGGAGCAGGATTTCTTTGTTTCCACCCTTAGGGAATTTTTTGGAGTGGCACAGCTTTAGGTAGTCTTACAGATAGTCTCTAAACCTCAGGGTGCTGCTTTCTTTAGAGAGAAATTGCTTTAATTATGGGCACGTTTCCCTGGGAATGTCTGGTCAGGCAGCTCCTGGTGGGAGCCCACCCTGCAGTTACTCTTCCCTTTTGAGAAGCTCAGATGCACAACTGTGTCTGGAGTTAAATAAAACAGCTCATGTGGCTGAAGACCAGAGGTTTTGCCTTTCCTGCTCAAAGGGGTTTTCCAAAAATAACCTGATCTAGTTCTCTTTTGGGTGATTTAAATAACTATAGTTTGAAGCTTTCTGGAGGATGAAAGGATTGCAAGGGGACAGCTGAGTGTTCAGCCATTTAAAAATGAAACATCCAACGGAGAGCAGCACAGCTAAAAACATGCAGGGAGGGACAGTTTGGGTATTTGTAGATATGTTCCAGAGATGGAGGCACCAAAATAAAATTTGGAATGGAAACTGGAATTAGTGGAGAGTTGGAGATGAGTTCCACTTGCAGTTGCCTGCAAAGCAGCAATGGGCTCGTCCTATAAACACACAAATTAATGTGGTCAGTGTTGAGCAGAATTAACTTTTGTCTTAAAATAAGGGACCTAGAGGCAGACACAGGGCAGGGGTGTGACTTGGACAATCAGGCATCCCATAAAACCAGGGCTGGTGTAAGAGGGACACGTGGTTCTGTTCCAAGCAAGGATTCCTTCTTGTTACCATTAGCTTGGCTGTTACTGTGTGCCAGGAATTTCTCTTTATGCTTTGATTTCTTTGTTGGTATTTCCCAGATCTGAATTTACAGCACTTTGGAATGTTTTTATTTCACCTATTTTAGTAACAATGCTACAGACTTCTCTTTTTTTGCCACAGACTTGCCTGTCAAGAAATCCATATGCATGTTTTCAGGGTTTACCCTTTTTGCTTCTCAAAGTCTGTCTATCTGTTCAAAATAAACTGTTGTGTATAACAACAAGTTTTTGTTCAACTTTTTTTTTTCTGTTTTAAATGTTGTTAAGCAGCCTCATAATGCAGATGTTTTCGTGGCTCCAAATGACTTCAGGTTCCCCAGATAATTGTCCTTGTTTTAACAGCAGCTTCTGCAGGTCCCGTGGGCCTGTTCTCCCCTAACAGGGGAGTTATCCTGCGTTATAGGAGGGAGTTATCCTACATTATACGGCCATTTTTTAAAGTTCTGGTTTTTAATGGTGTGATGGGATGACTGCTCTGCATTACTCAGCCCTGTATTGTGGTAATCATTTACATTAAGCCTGAATGACTTCAGAGAAGGGTAAATACACGGCTGGATATTTATTGTCTGTTTGCTCCCCTGCGTTATGGCTATAGAGGCCATTAAAGCAGCTTTGAAATGACAAGAGGAGCTCTGAGCATCCCCTTAATGGCCCAGATCAGTGCCTGGGCTGGCATCTCAGGGTTCTGCTCCACTCCTGGGGCTGCAGCTTGGCTGCTCTCTGCTTTTGAGATCACCACCAAAGCACCCAGCCCTGGAGCTCCTTGGGGAGTGCTGGGAGGTGAAAAGGGGTTTGGGAGAGGCTGCCCGCAGTGTTGTGTGTGTCCCAGGCTGAGGGCTGAGCTGTTCAGGTGGTGGCCAGAGCAGCAGCCCTGGGTCACTGAGTGTGCAGGCAGCCCCTGCTGCTTCTGCCTTCCTCAGCAAACAGTAATAGAATAGAAAGTGCCACTAATTTATCTGCTAATTTTGGCAGTGCAGAAAATTTCTAAGACTTGTGTTGATTTTATGTTGCTGCTCTTGAACTAGTGTGGGGAGCAAATGTGGCTTGTTTGGGCTGACATTACTTTTATGAGAGCCTCTGTGTAAAACTGTCTGAAAGCAGGTGTTGTCACATCGCTGTTGTGGATGTGGTGCATAAATTGCCCATCCATTTTTGGAGGAGGTAGGAGCTCTGTTCACTCCAAATCTCAGCCCCAGCCCCTCAGTCTCCTCTGTGGGCAAAGCTGACTCTTGCAGAATTTTCCTCTTAGTCCTTACTGAACTTTTGACCTCTCACAAATAGAAAGTTGTTCTACTTGTCCTCCCTCTGCCTGTTAGAGTAGCACAAAGGGAAATGTTACTTTGCTCTCTTGGGTCCTTACCACGCCAATCCTTAAAAATCCTCCTGATTGCCTGATGCTTCCCTGGCAATTTCCTCTTGCAGATGTGGCTCTGAAGATGCACCAGTAACCCGGCACTTTTCTCTCGATGAATGCAGGGATGGTTTTGCCGTGTGAGAACTCTCGCTTTGCCGCTCTTCCCCTGTTCCTTTGAGTTGTGCAGCATGGAGGTTGTGTTGAGGAGAGGGGTTTATGATCCTGTCCGAGCTGCCAGCCCGCGTATCCCGCGTATCCCGCGTGTCACACGGCCCTGGACGCGCGTTTCGGAGCGATGCCACCCAGCCAGGGCGTGGGTGGAAGGTGCAGGGGCACTGCCCGGAGTGGGAGCTGAGATCTGGCTCCGAAACGCGACATCTCCTGTTTGCTTTGCTCGGGTCAGCTTGGGTAAATAGCAGCGGGCAAGGAAAGGTCACTGTCTGTCATGGGAAACACCTGGAATTGTGTGGCAGTGACCTCCCAGCTTGGAAGGGCTGCTGGAGCCGGGGCCAGGCTGGGGCTGCCTCTGCCCCCTGCCCTGGACCTGCTGGCGATGGTTGGCACAGAGCGGTTCAGAGGGAACAAACACCCTTTAATTGTATGTGCTTCGACGGCCTTCAGGGGCCCTGGGCTGTAAAAATGTAACTCTCAGTGCCCAGTGCTGGCCACAGCGTTCCTGGGCTGTGTTTGTGTTAGAAACTCCAAACACCAGTGAAGGAGATAAGGAAGACAGCTGATAAGAGGGACATAAATCACTGGAGAGACTCCTAAGAGCTTTTGAAGACTTTCAGCAAATCTGCTTCCCGGAGGGTCCCAGACCTGTCCCCTGAGCAGTCCAGAATAGGCCGGGGGACCCCTTCAACACCCACTGGGCACCGGCAGGATTGGCACAGAACAGAGGAGGAAAATGAACATTTTTACTGACTGGGGCATTAATGCTGCGGGGGAGAGGTTTTGTGTGTGTCTGTGTGCTACTGACAGGGAGAGTTCTGTCTTTTGGCTCTGTGTGTGGTGGTTGGTTGGAGAATGCTGTAGGTAAACCCAGCAGGATCTGCATTTTCAGAGTTGGGGCGATTGTCTTCAGTAAAATCTCACCCCAACAGTGAAATGCCATCCAAGAGTAACGGGGGAAAACACGTACTGTATTCCCTTTTCCTTTTTTCTTCTTATTTTGCCTTTTCCTGTCCTTTTTGTCCCCTCCTCTGCTGGTTTCTCTCTGAATTTGTCCTCAGTGTGCAGCTGCTGGGTGTGCATTGTCCTGAGCCCAGTGCTGGGCAGTCTGAGGTGATGGATGGACCCCGGCCATGGGGAATATTCTGAGGGGTCTCCTGCACGAGCTCTTAAAACACTTGGTCGCCCTGAATATCTGCAGCTCATACTTTCCATGGCAAACAGGCGATAGGGAAAGAATGTGGGAGAAAGTTGATAACAGATGTTCCCAATCTTTCCTGAAAGCTGAAGGTTAAAGGAGTGTGGCTCCCCTGCAGTTAATGAGCTGTATCAGGGGTCTCGGGGAGCCTGGGCTCTGGGGAACTCCCCTGCTCCGAGCAGGGTGGGAGCGTCTGAGCCACAGCTCTTGGATTCCTGGAGTTCAGCTCTTCCTTCTCTCTGTGGCAGCTGAGATTTCCTTTCCTTCATGTTTGACTTATCAGGGTCATTTTTCACAAATCATCTCGAAGCTTTTCTTAAAACCTTATAAATATATCGGGAAACCTTTATGGGTTGTTTCCTTGTTCCCTTTTTTTTTTTTAGTATTAATCCCTTGCACTTAAACTGAGTTAACATTCTTCCTTGACATCAAAATTAGAAAAGCTCCGTGGCAGGAACTCTAGCAGTGGCAGCACATAGTTCCTTTAATCTGGCATTTGCTGAAAACAGTGCCTTTTTATCTGGCAATATGAGACTAAAAGCTTACAGAAGAATGGTCCTGTTGTGTTTATTAAGACTGGTAACACATGACCAAACAAATCTTGTTAAAAGATTTATCTGTCTAGCTGAAATCAGAAAAAGGAGCTCTTCTCCATATTTTTAGTTGCCCGGCATTCTTAGATGCCTTCCTGTTACAGTCTCGTAGCATTTCTGGTGGACTTGCTTTCATATTATCTTTAAAACCTGACTCTTTAATTCTGGTTAAGAGGTTTAAGTACTTAATGTGCAGAGAGGTGCTATATGTGCCTTTTGCTCTGACAGGGGTTTCCAGGTGTACAGTGAAATATCTGTGTGGAACAGGTAACTTGTGGGAGTAGCAATATCCTCCTCTCCTGCCTGGGATTGGAGTGTGAGAAGGGTTTTGTGGCTGTAAAACAGGTTGAAACTTTAATTTGAACTAGATTTAAAATGCTGGGGGGAAAAAACAAACCAGAACCAGGTGAATATGGGGTAATGATCAGTGGAAAATAACGATTATGAACTTCTGCACTTCAGATTATTAGATGAAGTTAAAGGTTAAAGTGTGCCTGCTGGATTTCTCCAAAATCCTGGTAGGAGATTCTCAGTTCCTCTGTTTCTTCATCACTGGAGACCTGAGCATTTTAACAGGAGTATCAACATTTGAATATGATGGGAAGTTGTCAGTATCTGCATTTTCTGCTACAAAGTAGAGAACAGGAGACTTCAGTGAGTAACTCTGCAAACACATTTTTGGTTCGTGTTTGATCTCTAAACAATTGAAGATAAAAAAGACCTTGCAAGTCTGATAGCAGAGTGGGTGGAGATAAAGTTATCCCAGAGTGGATGTAATAAACTTATTGGAGAAGTGGCCATATCCTGAGGCTGGAGTTAAAAAATAACAACAAGAAATCTTAGAGTGTGATTGCAGTGAAGTTAACGTTTTTCCTCGCGTTTTTCAACTTGCATTGAGCAAATAATGGACGGGGGGGGCTATTCTCCCACTCCTTTGTATGGCACACTCAGCCTTTGTAAAGTGACTGTTCCCCTTTTAGCTGAAGCGGCTCCTTCCCGGGATGAATTCCCGGTGGAAGGAGCAGGAAAGCACCGGCACAGGCACTTAATGCCCTTCAGCCCGTGGCGCTGTGCCCTGAGTGGAGCAGAATGACAAAGGCAGCTGCCTTGGTGGGGTTTGGTGCAGGGGGAATGAGCAAGTGCCAGGGAAAAATGGCTGGAAAGCCAAGGCACAGAGCTTGCCAAACCCACCCCAGAATTCGGGCGTGTTTGCCTGGGCTGCCCTAACCCCGAGTCAGACCTCTGTGAGATTGCTGTGTGCTGGTGTGCCAGCCCGGTTCGCTGCAGGGAGCAGAGAAAAATGCTTCTGTAGTTTCTGTGGTGGCGTTTTTTGGGTTCCCTGTTCATTCATAATTCCACAGAGAGTGGCACAAGTTCTGAGCCCGCTCAGCAGCTGAAACTGGTGGGTGATGTTGAGTCAGCAGATGGGTTTTCACATTTTGGTAAACGGCGATCAGGCAACACATTTGAGTTTGTAGCATCTTCCTGTTCCGGGCTGGCTGGTGGGTGAAGAAAGAAAGTGTGAGATGTGGTTTTTTTCCTGTTACAGCTACTCTGAAAGCTATGAAGCTGCTTTATTCTTAGACAGAAATAGTGCTTCATGGTGATGTTGGTTTAATGCTGCAAAATCTTTGAAATTGAGTATTTGGAGTGAAATAGTCTTGGAAATGTGATATATTTATGTAAGAAAGCAACGGCTATGAAAATTACTTTTTATGGGATGCCCTGAAATGGGAGCTGGGAGGAAAGTGCCCATTTGACTGGAAACTTCACAGGTGAACAGACTGAGCAAAGTATGGCACACACTGATTCTTGCACAGCCCTCCAGAAAATGAAATAATCTGAACATGATGTTTGTTTATTCAATGTTACTCCTCTATGCAGAACTGTGTTGTGCAAAGAAAACAAACCCAGGGGGAAAAAATATCCCCATAATAATTGGACTTGTAATCAAAACACTGAAGTACTTTGTTTGAATCTGATCTGAGGGAAGGGCAAGGACAACCCTGCAGCTCTGGGCAGTTCTGTGAAGCGCTGCAGTGCCAGTCCCTGGCTCCTGCTGGGCACAACGGGGCTTCTGCAGCGTTTCCAGCACTCAGGGTCCGTCACCCCTGGTGTGTGCAGGCGTCTCCTGGCAGCGTGGGGATGCTGCGGCAGGGCCAGGGGAGGTGACTTGGGCTGTAAAGGACTTCTGTAAAGTCCTTTATCCACCAGGCACCTGGAGGTCACTGGGTTTGATGTGGTGTCAGCCTCAGGACAGGCTCCACTGGTGTGAAATGGTTCACTTGAAATGTACTTCTAAATTAAAGTTTAGCAAGGAGCAGGCTGCTCTGGAATCGTGGCTTTCTCAGAATTGTTTGCGCAGTTCTGGCTCCTCCAGACTTAGACAATGTGAGGTGGAGCTCAGAAGGTTTCAGGTGTAGGTCAAATAAATATGGATGCATTATCTGTCAGTTACTAATCAACTTCTTTATTTGTCCTTGGGACAGGAACTTTAAAATCCTTTTGCCTTTAAGTTTAGAGGTGTGGCGTGGTTGTACCTTCTTAGCTTTTCATACTGAGGCTTCAAGGAGAAGCCCTGGAGCTGGCCAGGTTTCACACCTGCTCCTTCTGTCATTTACTACCCATCCTCAATAATGAAGTGGTGACCGATAGGGATTTTTAAAATTGGAAATGATGAAAAGGAAAAAAAAAAAAAAAAGGGCATTTTGCACTTGCCAGTCAAAGGAAGGTGCTGTGCTGCAGTTGTGCCAGGAGGGAGGTCTGATCCCTTCACTGAAGTGATCTTTGTATGAACAGCAATAGAAAAACCCCCAGCTTTGCTGCTGGGAAATTCCCTCACTTCTGGAAATTTAAGAGCTTTGTGATTGAATCCCTGCAGGCTGCTCCCACCACTCCCTGGCAGCTGACAGGTTCATTGTGGTGTTCTCTGGATTCCAGGGGATCCCCTGGGAGTTACCAGAGCAGCTGCTGTGAGGGGCAGAGCAAGCAGCATTATTTCCTACCTGCCTGATGGGTTCATTCAGGAGATGCCTGAGACACCCCAGGCGCAGCCTCAGCTGCAGCAGCAAAAGCAATTTGTCTCTCTGTTCCCTCTGCTGTGAGGAGCAGGAGACAGGGACAGGAAAATTGAGGTCTGAGACTCGGGTAGGGCTGAAGGAATTTCCAGTGCATGGGATCAGGGGCTCCTCAGCTGACGTCTCAAAAATCAGACCAGCCTTTTTCCTTCTCTGATGTGGTTTCAAAAGCTTAATGCATGAACAATCAATGTTCTCAGGTCCCTGCCTTTCAGACATTCTGCACCGTGGGCTAATTTCAAATTGCACCACATAGTAGCTTCCTGGAAACTTAGGAACTGGATGTGGGCAAATTCAGCATTATTGGTGAATTATGGAAAAAAAAAAAAGATAATTTACGTTTGTGTGTTGAATGCCTCCTTTTTGAAATATCCTCCTTTCATGAAAGGTCCTGTTTTTCAGATTTCGTTAGTGCAGTTGCAACTACTGTGGTTTGGTTTGGTTTCAATTAATTAATTCCTGTAATCTGTGGATTACAGGTTAGCTCTATTTTTGGAAAAGCAGGGTAGGGGCAGGACTTGCTAACAGATTGCCCTGGAAGTGGCAGATGGCATCCCTCACCCTGTACCAGCTTTGTAGGGCATTGGCTGGGAGTGGTAAAACAATCCAGCCATTTGCTGAACTCCCTCATTTGCTTCCAGATAAAAGCTGGAGACTCTTCTTTGCACTTGTCCTTTCTTAAATGTTTTATGGGTTTTGTTTTTTACACTGGAGTGCTTCCTATTAGCTCCAGGTATAAAGTGATAGCTGTTCCCAGGGAGCACTCCTCATCCAAGAAGTTATTACGTGTCTGCAGAATTTTTTTTAAGGAGTCGAGGGATCTTTTTTGAGGATGGAGGTGGCTTCAAACATTTACAGACACTGAAGTTACCATTTCTGTGAAGTCTTCAAAAGGCTGCTTTGTATTCCACCGTTTGTTCTTTCCACACTGAATTGCTTTAGGATGTGGGATTTTATTTCGTTTTAATTTTTATTTTCAGGAACTGAAAGAATTTTGAATACTAACATGGGCTTTTCCCCTCTTTCTCTCCCCTCACCTCTTCAAGAACCTTTTTAAAACGCTGGGGTTGTTGGAGTGGTTGAATTTTTCCTGGCTTTGAGTGAGAAATTCAGAAGACTGAAGCCCAGGCTCACTGTCTACCTTTCACGGAGGCCCAGCCGTGAGAGGACAGAAGAAGGCACGTGGCGAATCATGACAGCAGACAAGGAGAAAGACAAAGACAAAGAGAAGGACAGGGACAGGGACCGGGACAAGGAGCGGGACAAGAGGGACAAGGGCAGGGAGAGCGAGAACTCGCGGCCCCGGCGCAGCTGCACCTTGGAGGGAGGTGCCAAGAACTACGCGGAGAGCGAGCACAGCGAGGACGAGGACAATGACAACAACAGTGCCACCACCGAGGAGTCCACCAAGAAGAGCAAAAAGAAACCCCCCAAGAAGAAATCCCGCTACGAGAGAACCGACAACGGCGAGATAACGTCCTTCATCACCGAGGATGACGTCGTGTACAGGCCTGGAGGTGAGAAACTCTTTAATTGGGCTTTTCTCTGGAAGTCGGGGGCTGCAGGCAGCACCGGGTGCTCCTGGGGATTGGAATTATCCCTGTGCTGGGGGAGGCTGCAGCCTTTCCCTTCCAGGCAAATGTGGATGTGCATGGAAAGCTGCTGGCTGTATCTTGTGGTGTCTGATTTGTGGGAATGAACTTAGCTCCCCTTTGGAAAGGAGCCACCCTCTTTGCTTTCTACTGCATTAATTATCTCTGTATCATATGGAATCTCTGTCCCTGGGAGTTTGGAAACTGAATTGGATAATGCATTAAAGGCTTCACTCCCACTTTGTAGTGAGACTCTCTGAGCTGGGGGGATGTGGAGACATCTTCAGCCTTTCTGGCAGGCTTTGCTGGGAATCTCTGATTGCTTCGTAGGGCTCTGCTCCTGTGCTCTGTGAAATATGAACCAGGTGACTGAGGGTCTCATATTTGCTATTGCACTGATTTCACCCCTCGCTGGTGGCTGTGGCTGCTGGGCTGTTGGCATCCCGGGTGTTTTGGGGACAGCAGCAGGAGCTCGCAGTGTGCTCTGGATGTCTTGGATGTGCCTCTTCATTACTGCCAAGTTCACATCAAGTTTTCAGGGTCTCAAGTCAGGTTTCAAGGTCTGACCCGTGGCTGCTGCCAGGGAGTGTTTTCCTCCAACTGCACTTGCAATGAGGTTACTCAGCTCCCATTTTTGAGTGCTGACCTCCCTGTGTGTGTGCACAGCACTGCGAAGGTGCTGTTTGCAGTTTGCTCCCCCACAGGCTGTGGTGGGCTCTGGCTGCTCTGTTGGCAGCACTGCCTTCAGGGTCCTGGCAGTTTTATGTTCCTGCAGTGCAGAGCTGCCGTGGCACTGCTGGGGCAAACCAGAGCTGCATTCAGACTGGGAACAGGGAGCCAGCCAGCTCAGGTCCCATCTGGTTTTCCATGAGGTGCTGCACAGCTCAGCACAGGAATCCCCGAGGTCGGATGTGACTGTTTGAAGTGCTGCACTCACAGCTTTGGTGGCTGTGAGTGCTCGGGGTGCTCCTGGTGGGAGCGGGGACAGGACCAGCTGCACACCCAGGTGGGAGGTGCATCCCACCCTCCTCCTCCCACGGCAGAGCTGAGCAGTCAGTCTTTCACTCAGCTCTACCAAGATTAGTCAGAATAGCTTCTCTCTTGAAATGCTTCAGTTTCAATTTGGACTGATTTCATTAATCGTTGCAAAGGAGCTGTTTTTGCTGTGGTGTCAGGGCTCGTGGCTGAGTAATATTTGTTTTTGAGCAGTGGCAACTGGGAGCCTGTGGAAGCGTCAGCTTTGGTGGCAATCTTATTTTCAGTGACAGAGGATGAAAAATAATTCAGAATCTGTTGAGAACAGCTGTTGTGTGGGCCCAGGAGTACAATGTGATACACTGGCTTTATTGCAAAAAGAGTTTGCTTAAAATGAAGATGGGAAATCAGTTTGTGGTCTCATTTCTATGCTGCAGTAGGATGGGGCAGTGGCTGTGGCTGGTTTGGAGGAGGTTATCCAGTGAAAAAACAGGGAAAGCCATAGTATTTGTGATAATTGGGATATTTTATAACTGTTCTGTAAATTAAATTATTAAATTTTACATTTTGTTAATAGTAATCAGGGTAAGAGATGTACCCAGCATTGAAAGTTCTCTGTTCTGTTGGCTCTTTGTGCTGTTGTAAAACCTGTCTTGGAAACTGCTGGGAGTGATGAGAACAAACTTTACCTCAGCTCTGGAGAGACCTGAGCACAGCTGAAACCTTAACTGAACATTCCCATTTTTAAATTTGATTTTAAAGGTAATTTCTTATCAGGAGTTAGATCTTAAGTGCACAGTCCTGTGCTGGAGATGTTCTGAACCATTGTTAGCGTCCATTACAGAAGGAGCTCTTCCAGGTGCTCACATACAGAGAGATGTATTTGTGGCTAAGGGTACAAATTACATAAATTTTAAGAGGGGTTAGAGTTTAAATTAATGAGACACAGGAAGGATTAGAACGATGAAAATTAAAGGTGTGTGCAGAAGGGATAGCTGACTTCAGCTTACATCTTCTGGGCTTTAAGGAAAGGAAATCCTTTCCAATAATTTGATTCTTTCTCTTAAATACTCTCATCTCATATGGGCGAAAGTTCAAGGTCTGCATTTCTTGGTTCAAATCTCATTCTGTGTTTACCCCTTTGCTGTAGAGTACTTAATCCAGCACTTAATTCTGCTTTTTTCCTGTGCTGAGCTCAGCAGCTCTATTGGAGTAATAGCAAATAATCTGTAAATAAACAGGTAATCAAGATCATTGCATTTTTTTTTCAAGTGAAAGGTTTCACTGCATTGTTACCATGTAAATACTGCTCTTATTAATTTGCATAGATATAATGAATGTGTGCACAGCTTTAAATAATGTATTAAAAAGAATTGAGTAGGGCTTAGACAACACTGTGCAATTAATCTTCTCTGCTGTGCTGGAAATCACACAGGCCTATCCTAAAAGCTTGTTGGCCCAGTTCCCCATCTGTCCTCTCAGTTTCCACCATCTCCCTCCCATTTCCTTCCGAATCGAATCGCTGGGGTTTTCCTTCCTTTTTTCCCCTCACAGTTCTCACCTTGCTGTTGTCAGAGTGCCTGTTGCAGTAGCATTAATTTCTGTTGCACAGTTTATATTCCAATTTGCTTTGGGCTTCCTTAGCATAGGGAGATGATAATGAAAGAAGTCTGTTAAGACTGAGAGGTTTTGTTTTTTTTTTCTCCTCTTGGATTTCAGTTAGATAATGTCATGCTGGTTTTCCTTCCATTTCCCATGCAGACTGATTCCCTTCTATGCCACTGGCTTTTGCCAAAATCCACCTCAGGAAGGGCTATTACTGGATGAGAGCCACAGAGCTGGTGCTGAGGATATTGGTGCTGCTGTGGTGGCACCCTGGGTGCTGGGTGCCAGTCAGAGCGCGTTTGGAGCCTGGGCAGAACGGGTGACTGTCACCTGGAGATGGGGACAGTATTGTTTGCTCTGCCTACGTAGAAACATTTAAAAGGATCTGCAGGAATTAAAAAGGATTTATGAGGATCTGTTTCTGCAGTGACATCAGTAGCTTTATAAACAGCACATCAGCAGGAGCAAAGGCAGGTGAGGTGCTGCCATGCACTGCTCTGCCTGCAAAAATCACCAGAATCCTGTGGGACACCTTACAGGAGAGTTCTGTGGGTTCAGGGCCTTGGGTGTGCAGAGGGCAGTTTGTCCCAGGGTGGAGCAAAGGGAGATCTTACAGTTCCCACTTGGACATGTTCTGGTTTAGAGTATTTTTCAAAGGAGCACTGGATAAGCTGGGGAGCAGCTTCCAGCAGGGAGGGATAAGTGGGACCTGTGGGTGCTGAGAAAAGTGGCCATGCCAGAATTCAATATAAAAATACACACAGTACAAACAAGAATTTTTTCTATAAGCTTTGAAGCTCTGGCAAGTGTATTTTAGGCCATTGAAGCTGGAAGGAGAAAAGTTAATTATTTTCTGGGAAGCTTTAATTTTAATTTGGTGCTTGGGCAGAAGGAAGAAATGCAAGGAAATGATTCTTTCAGCTGTACATTGTAATTTTAGGAGGTCTTTGGCCAGACTGTTGTGTTCTGTGCATGCTGTGTGGGTTGACCAGGATTGTGATGGAGATGTGTTTTTGCATGCGTGGTCTTCTCTTCCCTCAGAAGCTCCATAGTTGGTGTGAACATGTGTTCTAGAACAGTGCAGTCTGTATTTTCCTCTTCTTCTGAAAGTCTGTTACCATTGTGATAGGAGATTGTTGAAATAATTCCGTGCCAGACTTTCAGCTGCTGTAAATAGAAGTAACCTTAGGAGCTGTGCTGCTTAATGTCGTTGTAAAAGTCCCTTTATTTTTTACACTTCCACCACTGTTTTCAACTTTTCTGCATATGTGAATAGTGGTGGGGAAAACTTAGCAAAAATATTCTTTTCAAAACTTTTGTTTCAATGGAAACAAATGCATTCTTTGCCCATTCCTCCTTTAATAATTAGAAGAAGGAAAAACAGTAGAGAAAAGGCCTGGATTAGTAGGTGAGACTTAGAAGCTGTCAGGAGGGTTAACAAGATGCATGCAGACATCCCAAAGGGTTTTCTGTGGGGCTGATGGGTGTGTGCAGAGAGCAGAGTGCAGGAGCAGCCTGGGCCAGCCTGCAGCTGGTTCTGGGCTGGGGACACCAGGGCTGGAATTGGTGGCTGCAGTGGGGACAGGGGTGGCCTTTAATGGGCAGGGGAATGATCCTGAGTGTGGAGAATAATTAGGGCTGCACAAGAGCCCAGATCAGCCCTGAGCACAGAGGTAACTTCTGTCCCTGCTGTCAGTACCAACAGTGAGCAGGAGCCAGGCTGGATTAAAAAAGCCATTTACTGAGTTCACATTTCCTTTCAGCAGGGAAGGCTCTGCTGTGGCTGGGGCAGCTGCTGGGCCCTGACAGATGGAGCCTTAAGTGCAGATCAAGGTTGAGCTGGCAAATGGATTCCTCGGGCTTTGTTTGGCTCTGGATGAACCCCCGGGAGCAGCTTGGAGGGGCTGGGGGTGCCCAGGGCTGTCTGGCTCTGGGGATGTGGATTCACCATCACTGGGCTTGTAAATGAAGGACCATCACACTTCCAAGGGTGTTTTTCCAAGGGGATTTTTTATGTCCATGCATTTTCACCCCAGTGCTGAAACAAAGTAAATACACTTCTGCTGCAAGCTCAGCTTCTCAGCTGCTGCCCTGGTCTGTTCTCCTGGAAGGGCTCCTCAGAGCTATTTACAAATACTTTATCAGCCTGGATTCTTATTCCCACCCCTCCTCCCTTTTCATGTGTTTAATTGAAAAAACAACTCCAAGGCAGGAGGAGCCCCTGGCACTGAGCAGCCACGGTGTCTTTGCCTGCATTGGCATTTTTGGTGGCACAACTTGGTGTAAGAAGCTGTTTGCTTTGTACCAGACCTGTTAGCAAAGGATGTGTGAGAGCACCTTACAAGGAGACCTGTGCAGTGTTGTGGACATGCTTGAAAAGTGCAGGAAAATAATTGGTGTGGGAAATGATGTAGCTGGGGGCCTGAGCTGCAGAGCAGTTGCTTTTATGAAATTGGGAACTGCAGAGTACAATTAGCTGTCATTAATTTTGTTGAATAGAAATATGTTCCATTTATTGTACAATCAGAAGCCAGGCTTGAATGAGTTTAAATAGATGAAATCTAAATTATACTGACAGTCCATTAAACAGCAGCAAAACCCCTTAAAGAAAATGGATTCACTATGATACCGGTTTATAATAAAATCATTTGCCAAATAAGAACTATAGTCCAGGCACTGGGAATACTCCTGTGAGCTTCAAATGAACACAGTAAATTGGTTGAACCATTTATTGCAGAGCAGGGCTCGAGCTCCTCGTTCCCTGACAAGGAGCCAGCAGCGTTGCTTGAAATCTGCTCAGCAGGAAGTAACACTAAAAGATCAGACTGGCAATTTGTTTGTTGTCAGCCATATGGGGGAAGAGAGGGAAAGGCACAGCTCGCTACCTGTCAGTGGGAATACTGCAGGAGTCCAGGGCTCGCCTTTGGCATTCCCAGGGCCCTCCTGGCCGTGCTCTGCGCCTGCCACTGAGCCACGGTGCCAAATCTGCTGCTGCTGCTGCTGCTGCTGGAGGTTTGTCTGTGTTCCTGACCTTTGTTTGCAAGGGTTTGGCAGTTTTCCTGTGCTTGGAATGCAGGCAAGTTCAGATTTCAGCACTCAGAACTCACTGAATGCTGCAAACATTGATTCTGATCCTTTGGAAGGCACCCCTTGCTCATTAATGATCTGTAACTGCTGGGACCCTGCTCCTGATCACATTTAACTGTTCTGGGGTTGGGTGGTGGCATTCAGCTTGGAGCACCTGAGCCACTGGGAGGGTCCTGGGCTCCCCTCTGGCAGAGCTGTTTCTGGAGAAGGATCCAGGATTGCCTGCTCAGGCTGGCACAGGGCACTGGCACCACTGAGCCTTTTAATTTCAGGCTCCAGGATGGAGGAATGTAAATATTCCTTAATTCTGGAGTGTAAATATCCTTCAATTGCTGGTCCCACGGCTTGAATTCGGGGTTTATACGTGTCTGTGCACATGTGCAGAGAGTGAGCTTGTGGCTGCTGAAATCTGATGGGGAGGGATTGCAGATAATTCCTTGACAAAGGCTTTCAAGGAATATCTCCCCTGTGGAAGTGTGGTGCTGTGCAGAGAGCCTACAGCTTTGTTTCTTGGATGATGGAAGTGTTGACTCATTAGGTAAAACATGAAAGGACTCTAATTGTGAGGATGGTTGCTACAAAAACTGCAGCATTTCAGCTGCTGAAGGGTCAGAAAATGGAGGTGGTTGGGGTGTTTTTCCAAGAGAATTTTTTTATGTCCGTGCATTGAAGCTCTAATTTTAAAAGCAGCTCTTAGTGTGGGAATATTAATGTAACCCTTCAGAAGTAGGGCACATCTGGTGAATATCACAAGCCCAAAGGCAGAATGACTCTGTACCATGTGTCAGGGAAATGCTTCATCTCCAGTGGGACATTTTACACGAAATAGGGAAGTGAGCAATGCACTCATGGCTGGAAACGGGCAGGGAATCCAGCGTGCAGGGGACTCAGCATTTCCTTGCTCTGTTTTGCAAAGGTTATGGGAAGCCCCTTCATTTTTATTTTTGTTTATTAATTTTCTGTGGGAGCATTTGCTGGTTAGTCACTGCTGAACTCTGTGATTTCACACATCAGATGCTGAACTCGTCTGAGGTGGTGCCTGGAAGCTGGCACAGGGATTTACCTGTGGAGAAAGCCAGAGGGGGAATTTGCAGCCTGCCCCCTTTCCCTTGTGCTTGCTGGCTTCATCCTGGCTCTTGTTTGCTGGTAAATGAGGAACATGTGAGCATGGCTGTCCTTCAGTGAAAGAAATCAAATCACACTTGACTGAAGTTGTGGAAGCCTATGCAGAAGCTCTGTGCAGCCTGAGAGAGCTAAAACTGTTCCAGAAGTGTGTGGTCAGTGGAAAAAAGGGTGCAATGGCAAATTCCAGTGTGCTGAGGGTGAGGAAGGGGCTATTCTGCAGCTTTCAGTGGCATAAATCTTATCTAGGCTGGCTCGTTGCACATTACAAAAGTGATAATGCAGTTTTCCTTTTCTTGGGTCCCCGTGGAGGCTGTTTGGATTTCTGGTAAAAGGAAGGAATTGCTCTTTGTGGCGAGTTTTGAGTGGCTGATGTGAGTGCATCCATAAATATTCTCCTTTTCTGGGGGGCATCTTTCCAGTTTCTAGCATCCATACTGTTGCTGTGCGCCTGGATAAACTTGTTTTTCTTATCTGCGTGGCCTCTCGTGCTTTGGAGGCTGTAACTGGATGTCATCGTTGTTTTAGGGCTTGGCAGGCAGCCAGCAGTGCCCCCCCATATGAACCCGGAGTGAGTCTTTATCCATCCACAGGAGATGTCACATCCTCTCACTCTGTGCCAGCCATTTCACAGGGATGCTCAGCTGTTTGTTCTGCCTGCTGCCTGATAAAACTCTGGAAAATGAGGCTTGCACAGCGCAGATACTGAGGAAAAAAAATAAAAAAAGAGATCTTGCAAGTTGTGCTGTTCTCTGTCTCTGAAATGTCACAGCTTTTCCCACACGTTCCCCAGTGAATCCCAGGGAGTCCCTGCAGGGTGGAGCAGGCTGTGAGTGGATGGTTCAGCTGGGATCCTGAGCAGCTGCTGGAGTGAGTCTGGGTGCAGTGATCAGCCAGGGAAATCCGGGATAACCGCGGCTGCAGGAATACTTGGATTGGTGACACTGCTGGAGCTCCCAAATAAACTGGATTGAATCGAGCTGTGTCTTACAGAGCTCTGAGATTCTGGAGGTTTTCTGCAGAAATCCAAACCAGCTGATGATCCCTGCTGGGACAGTGGAGTTTCTGCCTGTGCTGTTTACAGCAGCAGTTCCTTATCTGTGTGGGAGAGGGGCCCCCAGCCCTGTCCTTTCCGTATTTGCCTGGCTTTGGGGCTGGCACCTTTCTGGTCAGCAAGCTGTGTGAGAGTTTGCTGAGTTCCAAGGTCAGGATCATTAATCAGGCACTTCTCTCCCATCCGTGCTGTGTTTTCATTCCGAGGGCACTGCTTTTGTTGTAGTTATTGCCAAGACTGTTTTGAATACAACAGACCTTATGTTACAGCAGCCTTGGCGAGCCCGGTTGTCAAAAGCAAACAAAAATAATTACTGTGTTCCTGTCTTGTCAAATGTAATTCGAGACAGCCCAGGCCTTCCCTGAGGTAAATCTAATTTAAGTTTGCTGTGTTTCATCTGTGATTGGTTGCCTTGGTTTTCCTCACAATTAGAAGAGAAAATATGTTAGTGCTCGGTTCTTAATGGCAAGCTGACCACGAAAAATCTGATTACTTTCCTCTCTTTTTTTGGTCTGGTTCATAGGCTGTGACCTGGCAGTTGTTATTAACTCAATCCAGACTGGTCTTTAAATTGCTTTCTTTTTTGTTTTTCTAGCAAAATGTCTATTCAAATCAAAGTTAATTTTTATGCAGCTAATTCCCTTATTTATCATCATAAATAGTTTCTATTTTTAGATCACACTCAGAATAAATTACACGTTATGCAAATGAAATGGTGGTTCTTTCAAAGTTTAAGCTGTATTTGAATTTATCCTGTTTTTATGTTCTTTTCTTGGAGGCACACAAGTTAATGCCCATTATTCTAAAATCTTGTGTTTTTAAAGATTGCGTTTATATCGAAAGTCGCCGGCCGAACACGCCCTATTTCATCTGCAGCATCCAAGACTTCAAACTGGTAAGGAACATTTTCACATCTCCTCCTCCTTTCCCCTGCCCCAGTCTCCAGAGGGTTGATATTTCTGAGCCTGGATCCCTTCGTGCAGTGAGTGAATCTTTACCCTCTGAAACAGGAGCTGGTTTTTATTAAACCCCAGCTCTGTCCTTGGCGCAGCCTCAGTTTGCTGGGGGAGTTCCAGTTGTGCTCCCTGTCGTGTTCAGCTGAACAGAAACCTGAACTTTGAGTGGAATGTTTTCAGTAAATGGTGGCTCAGGAAGTTAGAATTGTTCCTGGGAAGTTAAATTTGGCTGTGCCTTCTCCAGCACAGCTCTGGAATGAGGGCCGGCCTGTGGCTCTGCATCTCAGCTGCCCCTGGGCTGACACCAGACCAAGGTGAGCAGTTTAATCAGGAGAAATAGAAAATAACGTTGAGGATCCCCTGAGCTCTTCGTTCTTTAACAGTGCAAAGTCAGGGCCCTGAGCAAGAACAAATCAGAGCTGGGTCTGCCCCTGTGTGTCTGCCTGCACTCCTGAAGGGTCACTCTGTCCCTCCCTGGCTGGAGCAGGAGCTGCTCCCTGGCACAGGCAGGGCACAGGGGCTGCCTGGGCACCTGGCAGAGCTCGGGGAGCAGAATATTTGGGAATTTCTGGGAATTCATGGCTGCTGCTCGTGCTGCTGTTTGTACTGCTTTACTGCAGTCCTGAGCACATAATAAACTCTCTTTATCAATGTGTTGTCCACAGACATAGATCACCACAGGCTGCTGCTGTCCAAATAAACCTCCCTTCCTTCCAAGCTTTTCCAATTATTCTGTGAGCTACAGGACAACACAGATTTTCCTCAGTGCTGATGTCCCTGGTGGGGCTTGGCACTTGTGGGCTTGTTCCCTCTTTCCTCCCCTTCTTCCTCCCCCATTTTTTAGGGAATCGTTGGATTTGGAGTGTGCAGGTTCTGGCAGTGGGTTCAGCCCCAGCTGATGCTTTTGAGTCTGCCTGGAATTCCAGTGGGATGGATCTGGGCCCTGAGGTCCTGCTGAGCTGCATTCACTGCTCAGGAGATGAACAAAAGCTGAATTCCTTGTCAGCTCGGACTGGACCACACGTTTAAGCTCTCTGCAAGCCTGTGGGAAGTGAATTGCAGCTTCAGTACCTTTAGATGTTTTTGGAGTGGTTTCTCTTTACTCATTTTTCAGCACGCAAAGGACTTGGCATGAGGGCTGCTGGCAATTTTTGCATCATTTTTGACATGGAAACTGTCTCTGTTCTGTGTTTACTTTTGCCTGCTCGGAGTTCTCGAATTTCTCTGTTAATTTAATTTTTCTTACTGACATAATGGATAAAAGGAACTTGTATAAACAACAAAACCAAAAACCTCTTGATGCTGATTATACCAGCAGAAATCAATCCCCAGTGTGTGTGTGTGTGGCTGTGGATTTTCCTGTTGGGGGAAAGGGAGGACGAGCAGTGGAAAGGACACTTGATTTCTCTTCTAGTGTGAGATACCAACAGAAAAACAGCCTTGTTTTGCCTTCAGCTAAATATGTCAAGTGAAGCAGGGAAGTTAAAGTCAACAGCTTTGAAATGTCGCCTGCTAATTAAATACATTATCATGTTGGTTGTCACAAAGTAAAAGTTTTTGGCTGAGTGTGTGAGCCTTACCTTATGCTTCCCCTGCTTCTAGGTGCAGTCTGGGTGCAGGAGTTGATGTGGGGGTGTTTTACTGATAAAAACAGGAACATAGACTTATAAAAAATGAGAGGGAGTTAAACATGACACAGCCAGTGCCGTGTGCTCCACACGTGCATCCCGTGTCCTTTGTGCTCCAGAACTTCCTGCAGGTGCTTGTCACTGCAGGATCAAGAGCATCCCTCAGAACCACTTCCAGCAAGGTGCTGGTGATGGTCTCAGATGTTTTTGGGGAAGGAGCTAAAGAGCAGCAGCAGCACTGAGGGTGTGACAGGAGATCTGCTCTGCCATGAGGAGGGCACTGACTGTTCCTGCAGCTGGAAAGCCACTTGGAAAAAGCTGGATTTCAGGCCAGTGTGAGTGTCCCAGAGCGCTGCCGGGGTGACCTGTGCTGAAGGGGACCAGCAGCAATCATGGGAAGGAACTGATAATGGGGAGTGATTCCTGTGCATCCTGCACTGACAAGGATCATTTTTTTTGCCCCCAGCTGCCTACAGAGACAAGTTGCTTAAATAAAAATGACCTGGCAGCAGAGCAGACGTGTTCTGCAGAGGGAGAAGGATGCGTGGTGCTTGAAGGGAACATCAGTTTTCTCCGCAGGGGAACTTTGAGCTGCCTGCCCTGTGCAGAGTGGGCTTGTTCCCCCCTGGGTTTATTCCCTCTGGAAAAGCAGGATGTCCCTGCTGGCCCTGGCTCACTGGGGGTTCCTGTTCCTCTCCAGAGCTTCAGGTGTTCCCTCAGGGCAGCTCTGTTGGGAAGGGAGGAGTCAAAGATGTGAAAACACAGAATAATGTTCCAGCAGCTCTCGTGCTGTTCTGTTGGTTGTGGTGGTTTGGGGTTTGTTTGGGATTTTGCAGAACTTTGAGGAATTCTTTGGGAATCCACTGGTTCATTTTTGCCCTGCAATACTGAAATGTTTGAATGTTGGCTGTTAAAAGTGCAGCTGCTTTTTCTTCTCCTCATGGGGAATGATGGGGTGGCAGGTCAGGTGAGAAGGTGTGATATCCAGAAATGCTTTTCGTTGTTTGTTTCACTTCACCAGTTTGAATTACTGAACTTAAAACATTTCAGAAGTGAAATTGCTGTTGTCTCTCAGAAGAGTATGAGACAGTTGTCTGTCTTCTAAAAAAAAGTGCACTAGATGATTTTTTTTCCCTACTAATTGGGTTATTTTGTACTGTCTGTGTCCCAGAACATTTTATTAATCTCTTTTTGGTGCTAATTCATTTTCTCTGGATTAATACTATCCTCTTTCAGGATTCAAGACCAGATTATTCTTAGGGACTTTGATTAGGAGCAAACTGTGGTAAAGCAATGATTAAATCTGAGTTTGCTTTATTGCCTTACATGTTTCTATTGGTTATCAGCTCCTTCTCCTTCACTGCTGATACTCAATATTTGCTCTCCCTCCTGTGTCAGGGCAGCTGAGCTGGGGCTTGGGTTCAAGTGGTCTCCTGGAAATCTGGATTATGCAAGATCATGATTGGCTTTAAAGCAACTTTTTTAACCTTGTTTTTCCCTTGGTGAGCCCTTCTTTCCCCAGGTTAAGCCTGTGCTATCCAGCTTGCAATACCAGTTACTCTAAAAATGCTGTTTTTAAAAAAGGGAAACAGCAAAATATAATTGGGAAGCTGGAAGATGGATAAAGCCTGTAAAGGGAGAGGGTAATGTGGCTTTAATACTTTCCTGGCATTGCCTGTTGAACAGCTTTAAGGAGGAGGAAAATGGTGTTTCACAGAATGTAAAACTGGGATCATTAACATGGGATTCAGGCTTTGCTTACTGTGGATTTTTTTGTTCCAGAACAATCTTAGGGCTTGGGGTTTAAATTACACAGGCAAGTCAATAAAATGGAAGCTGTTAATGCTTCGGTGCATTAAAAAAACATCAGTTTCTCTGTTTTTTTTTTTTTCTGTGAGAAAACGTTCAGGTTGTTTACATCAGGAGTTGTCTCCTGGATGTCAATCTGCTGCTTTCCCCTTCATTCTGCAACAGCACCAGTGCATTTTTAACAATGCAGTTGTTCCCACAGCAGCCTGCTGCTGTCAGAAATCCACATTTCCTATTCATCAGCAAGTTAGGGAAGCATATTTCTCGTTCATTTTAATTTGGCACGAGTCAAACATTTGAAAAATCTACAGGCTTGACGAAGCATTCCTTAAACACTCTTTGGAGGTACAAATACCTTGATCAGAGCAGAGGCAGCAGAGCAGGGCTGCCTGAGCCGTGTTTGGGTTGGCAGAGGAGGGGAGGTGAGCTGGGAATTGTCTGCAGTTCTCAACTTCCACACCTCTGAATCGAGGAGCTGGGAATCAAACGTTGCTTCGCTCCCCTCCCAGTGTTAATTTTTCCCAAACTGACCCAATCTTCACTCATTTCGTGTCCTCCAGCCTGGCTGCAGTTGCTTATCCTGTTACTGTGGGCTCTGAGCTCTGCTGAGAATTAATCAAACCTGGCCCAAATCACTTTGATCTCCTGAGTTTCTGGCATGAGAATGGTGTCTGGAATTTCTGGAGGAAGTAGCCCAGGATCTGCTCAGCCAGTCCTGTTTATCATTCACACCCCAGCACTTTCTGTGCTTCATTCCACTCACTACCCCAGTGCCCCCAAAAAGGAAACAAGGCCTTTTAAAAAAAATTCTCTTTTAATTGAAGAGTGCTGTGTTTTGACAGTGGAAATTCTCGCTGAATTTCTTTTCAGATCAGGCCATTTGAAAAAACAGATTTGTATTTTCTTCAGACTTAGGGTATGTCTTCAGAGCTAAGGGGTTTTTTATTAAATAGTAGTATTTAATGGGTTTCTTTTGTAGTTTACACTGATTGTAATACAAAGAATTATAAACAGTGAAATTTCCTTTTATCTCAGTTTGTTGTTAACAAGTCCTAAAATTCTGTCCATTCTCTTTATCTTAATTAAAATGTTGATTGTGATTACTTGTGGCTGATGAAAACACACGATTAAACTGAGTGACTTGTGTGAGAAAATCCATAAATATGCAGAAATTCAGTTCCTGTGTGCCGCCAGTGGGTTAAGGGACATTTTATGACCCCAAATCCCCCCACGTGTATAAATTAAACCTGCTTTAGGGAGAGCTCTGATGGGAAATCCAGCAGGAATATCCTTGTGAATCCAGCAGAATCTCAGCAAAGCTCTCTCTGCAGAGAGCTCAGACAGGGGAACTTTGTCCCAGGCTCTTGGGGTGAAGCTGCCTCCTCAGGAGTGGTTGTGAGCAAAAAAAACAACCCTGCAGTGTTGGTTACAAGGTGGTTTTATCCCAATAAAAGTGTCTTCACCACCTGAAATAGCCAGCTGCTGGCTTTAAATATATGATGCAACAACAGTAATTACATTTCAGATAGGAATATATTAATTATGTAGTGCATCTAAACCCATGCGTATCCAGCTTTGATTAAGGCTCAATTTAAATATCAAAAGTAGTGCAGAGCCATGTCTGTGGGAAGGGGCTTTATCTGCCTGCAGAGATCAGAACTGAAGAAGTTGGCTGAAAGTTGGTGTTTTGGGAGAAAGGCACAAAGCCCAGCTCACCTGAGCCCTGAGCTCATCCCTGGGAAGGTTTGGAAAGGACCCTGGAGCATCCCAGGTGAGTTGTGATGGATCTGCTGGGACCCAGGCAGCTCCTGCCCAGCTCTGACTGGAAGGCGAAGGAGACACTTGCACAAGCAGAGGAACAGTGCAGTTCTCATCCAGGAGGTTGGTTTGTGTTTTCCCTGGGACAGCAAGTGGAGGAGAAGGGAGAAGGGAGCAGCCAGAGGAGCGACAGGCAGAGCCAGCGGCTGGGGCCAGGCTCTGTGAGTGCAAGAGCAGCTCCTTCCTCCAAACCCAGCAGAGCTGCAGCCCTGCCCGCTGATCCTGCCCTTCCCAGCCTGGATAAATGAGCCTAAATTGCCTTTCTCAGGTTTTCCTGTGTTCCAGAGGGACCCAGCACCCGACCAGCAGATGGATTTCAGCAGCACGTTTGTGCTTTCTCATATCCTGCCTTAATTTGATGTCACATTTAAAATGCTAATGGCCACACTCTGAATCGGAGCATCAGAGGGAAACTTTACACCAGAAAAACGCTGAATTTGCCATACAAAAGGAAACGTTATTAATTGTGATGCAGTTGCCCTTTGTGCCTGTGTGTTTACTTGATTGAAGCATCTTGACTGTGGAGCTTTCTCCTTGAAGCCTGATTTGAATGGAGTGTACAGCTGGATTGCCCCAGGGCCTTGTAACAATTTATAGTCTGGATGGAAAGGCAGAAGTGCATAAAAAGACAGTTGTGAAATGCTGCTAGTGCCCGGTAATAGAAAATCTGTGTATGATGACCTTGGCTGTGGGGGCCTCTGGGATCGCTTTGCTCTGATCTAAAGGATTATAAAATGGAAAGTAGTGCATCTCACCTGGAATAAAGGAGGGGAAAAAAAATCAAAATCAAAAGAAATTTGTTTTTCTAAATTATGCAGTTCATGCTTCCTCTCCTTTGCATTCCTCCTGCATATGGCCTTGCATTTTAGCAAACATGTTAAATTTACATCTGTTATTCTCTGCGCTGTTACAGGAGCTGGGGTTTTTGCATGCAAATATCTGGGTGAGGTTTCTGTAGCCACAAGCATTTATGTATTTAAAAGCCTCATTCTGTTTGCAGATGAATTGATGTTCTGTTCCTGAACTGCAGCTGAATTAATTTGTGGCAAATTTTTCCTGGCCAGTTCCGAGGCAGCGTGACCTTTCCTTTTTGGTGTGGAAAAAATGCTGATTAATATAGATTTTTCTTCTGCTCCTCCAGATTCATCTCTCCTTGTATAGCCAAGAAAAGGCAAAAAAGATTTTCTTCTTCCTCCACATCATTGCTAAACCTTTTCAAGGCCAGGTTGGACAGAAATTGGAGCAAGCTGGAGTAGTGGAAGGTCCCTGCCCTAAGGGGCAGGGGTGGAGCTGGGTGGGTTTTAAGGTCCTTCCAACCCAATCCAGGCTGATTCCATGGTTCTGGAAGTGCTGCCCCATGGCTGCTCAGCCTCAGAACAGCTCAGTTTGCCATTAAGGGACAGAGCAGCCTTGCTAATCAGAGCCAGATGAATGAGACGTTTGAAGGAGCACTGAATTATTTAAAATAAAAAATTTAGCCTGCAAATGAGATTGGCTTTTATGCCTAATGTGCCGCAGCTTGAAGTGCTGCTGTGATTGCAGTGGGGCACGTGTGGGGTGGGAGATGAGGATGAAAACGTGGGTGCAGGGTTTGGAGGAGGTGGCAGCAGTGATGGAGAATCAGAGGTGACAGTTTAAGGATTGCATGGCAGGGGCTGCACAGTGATTAAATCCACTGATGCTGTCACTGAGCCGTGAGGCTGCAGATAACATTCTCTGCTGTGCTGGAAACAAGAATCAATACAAACTCCTTGACAGGGGCTAAATTATTAAATAGAGCCTTCCTTACAATGTTTCATTATCTGGGATTTACCTCAGCTGGTGATTTGTCAGCAGCGCGGGGAGATTTGCTGAGCGTTTTGTATTAAAATAATTCCAGATGCATATGAATCCATTTTGATAATTCCCCTCCTTTTTACAATGCTTCTCTGTGTATTTTTTTTTTTTTGGTTGCTATTACCCAGATGCCACTTTGAATTCTCACACAGATCCTAAGCTGTGCTGCACAGTGAGGTTTGGGCTTGTCACATCTGTGTAAAAATAAATCCTTTTTGTATGGCAGAGTGTTCTCTAAGTGCTCCTTTCAGGCTGGTAAATTAGCAGGGGATTTGCAATGTCTCTCAGGTGACGTTCAGAATTGAGGGAAGAGGCATCAGGCTGCTCTGTGGATTTATGGGTACTGGAGTTTCACTGGACTCGGCTGAAATATAGAGCAACATTCTTTTTATTTTGTTGTACATCTTCTGAAGGAAGGCAGGAGCAGGAGCCATCCATTCTGAGGCAGCTAAAGCAGCAGATTTTGCATTCCCAACGTGCTCAGGGCTGTGTGGAGATGCTGTGTTCAGACCTGGCTGAGATCTGTAATTCCATCAGTGCCATTATTCTGCCAATTAACGAATGTTTGGCATTTTTCTGGGATTTTGGGGTTGTTTTTCTGAGTAGCCCTGATAGTGTAATGCACCAGTGCAACTGAATTAATTCCTGCAGAGCTGCAGTGTTATGTCACAGTTGCATCATGGCCTTTTGGGGAGGCAGAGCGTGCTCATATTTGAGGTTTAAAGCAGATGGCAGCATTGTTCAGAGTGAGGATTAAACAGCTGGAAGTTAAGGCTATATGTGTGTTTTTTAGGGCTCAAATCCAGCTCTGCCTCCATTCTTTCCATATGGTCTGGATCTTTGCAATTGGAATCCAGACCTTACAACTCAGGGACCGCATAAAAAAACCCCAAACAAACAAAACACCAAAACAAACAAAAAAACCCCCCACAGAATAATCCACAGGGGGTTTGCTTTGATTTTTTTTTTTTTCCTTTTAATGTGATTGCCCTGTTTGTTTTTGCCCCGGTTGGCACCCAGCAGTTGGAATTTTTGTGGCTGGCTTGCTGGCGGGGGAGCACTGGGGGCTGCAGGGATTATTCCTCCCCAGGAAGGGCTCGGGGCTCTTTCCCTGGGCTGGCAGGGCCGTGGAGCATCCCCTGGCTGTGCCCTGGCTGGGGAGGGCACGGCGGGCAGCCCCTGAGGTGACACCAGCTCCCACTCCTGCAGGGCTGGCTTTGCAGGGGCGCAGGAGTGGGGCTGGAATTGCCATTTCCCAGTTTGCTCCTTTGGCAAAATCGCCCTTGTGGTGTTTTTCCTGATTTTATCCGAGGGCAGGAATTGGTACAAATTTCATCCCCAGAACAGCCAACCCAGTGTGAGTCAGGAACTGGGCAAACAGGAAAATAAGAATACGCCAGGAGCTGTGGGGTGTAATCTGGGTTGCTTTGCCCATGCTGTGTTATCTGCAGAGACCTGGGGCTGATAAATGCTGGATAAAAATATCTTTAGCAGCAATGGATTGAGTGTAGACCCAGAAACCACAGCATTCATTAACACCCCCGGAATATTTGACTTGCCCATCTTTATAATTTCATTAAGCCTGTTGTCAGTGTTGTCTTTACCACCTTTGGCTTTTTATTTTACCTTTCCCCTGTCTTGGTTCCTCCTCCTTACTCGAAGTAAACCTGTTTCCTACACCTGTGCTGAGATAATTGAGTGCTAAATAAATCATTATGTGCCAGCTGGAAAATATGGAGAAAAAAAATGTTATCTCTACTTTTAGAGGGAAAAAAAAAGTATCAAATTGTACATTAGCTGCGTTTTATGTAGCAGGAGAAAATGGAGTTAGAATAAATTTAGCCATGTCCTCTGGTGTTGAATAGTGAGAGCATCTGTCATGTTTAATAATGCTTCTGACCTTTAGGATTATTGAAGTCGAAATTTTCTCTCTGGTCATTTGGGGGTACTTGAGCACTGTCAGATTTCCTGTGTCTCTGCTCAGCCTCCACAGACACATTGTTATGCTTCGTGAGCTGCTGAAGATAATTCATTAAAGAAATTTGTTTTCCTGCTTTCAGAAGGGTTTCCTTGAGGAATGGGAAATGTCACGGTGGCCACTGAATTCCAGCGTGTGTGCCACCCTCAGGGATGTGCTTGGAATTGCTCTCCAGGATGCAGGGGATGCTTTTGATGCTCCTGTGGCAACAAAGGGCTCAGTGCAGGCTTTGGGGGCGTGGGACACCCTGCAGCTCGCCCTGCCAGCAGCCCTGGCCTCGCAGGGTGACCCGGGCAGGGCAGGGAGTCCCTGGGGGCTGGGGCTCAGCTTTGTGAGCACACTGTGCAGGAGGGGTTCAGTTGTGTGGAGATGGAAAAGTGCTGGGAAGGGTCTCCAGCAGGCTGAGAGGGACAGAGGAGCTGGCACAGGGAGGGGAGAAGGGTGTGGATGCTCTGTGAATACCTGTTCTGTGCCAGCAAAGGCAGAATCTCCCTTCTTTTGAATACCTGTTCTGTCCCTGAGTGCCAGCAAAGGCAGAATCTCCCTTTTTATTCAGCAGGGACTGATGGAGGCACTCAGGAAAACGCTTCAAGTCAGCTCCACCTTGTGCCTGTCTGACAGAGCTTCAGATGCTCTCCCAGTGGGTTTTGTCCCCTCTGGGGACGAGTCCGTGCTGCTCCCTGCCCTGCCCCCCCCAACCAGGGATGTGATGGATCTGCGTTTTTGACACAGCAGTCACTGAACACTGATCCATGGAGAATTTGAACTTGTAATTTTGATTAAAGTGATTGATTTTAAAGCAGCCTCAGTTCGTTTTGGGCCATTAGAGGGTATTTGAAAGGAAAATAACTCTTTAATTAAATTAGCGGGGCGTAAGCATCCTGCTCTGCTTTCTGAGCAGAACTTCTGGGGGTTTTTAAATCATCTTCCCTTCAGTTGTTTGTTGACACATTTTAAGGTTAAAAGTGATGCAAAATTATTAAAACCAACCAACTCGTGCTGAGGAACTCTTAAACTTCAAATAAAGTTTTTCCTTTGGGAAAACACCCAAGTTATGTTGTGTAAAGCAATCCCTGTCCATCCACCTGGATGTGATATTAATATACCCCATGCAAGGAATGCTGTGTAAACAACAAAGTGCTTCCCTTTTATTTGTAAAACATCCTTTTTAGACTACAAACACGTCTAAAACGTTCAGTTTATAGAGAGAATCAAATAAGTAAGATAAAAGAATATATATGTTTCACTGCTGTGGGATAGAAAGGCATAATTTATGCTCTGTATCTCCTGTCGTTGTGATTAGTGACCTGAGGCTGTTGAACTTCCTCTTTATGGATTGGGAAAATGCTGTGACAGTTTTCAAGGGAATTGCTCTCTTTGAGTTTAAAGAGATGAAAATGGCTCTGCTAACAAGGACCAGCTTCAGCGTGTGCTTTCATATTCCTTGTGCTTTAAAAAAAAAAAAAAAAAAAAGGCAAAAAAGGAAAAGGCAATTGGGTGCTTTGATTTGTGTGAACCCCAGGACCCTGCCAGGCAGAAGCTGCAGAATGTGGAATACCAGGCAGGGCTGCAGGGGATCTGTGTTCCCTGGGATGCTTTTTGCAGTGTCTGTGGCTGAGAAGGTTGAGGAAGGTGTTTTCCAGGAGGGGAGCTGCCATTTGGTGCCAGTTTTCCTGTTCTGAGGTGTTTAAATGCTTCCCATGTTGGTATTCCAGGACAGCTCCCAGACCCAGGAATTCTGCCTGTGCTGGGCTCTTGATCCGGGTGATGATCACCAGCCTGGGCTGCGATTTAGGGCTCCCCTCCCTCAGCTGGGGCTGATTTGTTAGGAAACACCTGGAAATTGCATCCTGATTTGAGGCGTGGCTTTGAGGGCTTTGCTGCACCCTCAGAACAGGAATTGTTGGAGTTTTGAGCTGGCTTGGGCCTTTCAGCTGAAAACTTCACGCTCTGAAGTGCAAAATTCCAGTAACTGTGGTGAAATACCATCATAAATCTCTGATGTGGAGGTGATTAAACCAAGGGGCTGTTTGTTACTAAAGACATTGGGCCAGGAAAACAAACAGCTGGGAGCACATCTGGAGCACGGCTGTGTTTGAAACAGGCATGGTAAATATTGAAATTAGAGCTAATACAGTGTTCTATTGCAGATTAATTTATCATGTGCTCATTGGGAAGCACTTGTAGGACGAGTGCTGCAGTTTACACCAGTTCAAGTGCTGGGAAATGGCTTTGGATTTGTCAGTGTTGCTTGTGCCAGGGCATGAATATTTTATTTCCCTTTTCCCAGGTACTGAGCACTTGGGGAGCTCTAGGCTTTTTGGGGTGGGGTTCCCAGGGAGGTGGCACAGCCAGAGCTGCAGACAACTGCACAGGCAGCTGAAATCGGGGCTTCAATATTGATCTAAATGGGCTTTTCCCCTTAACTTCTGTGCCACAGAGAGGCAGAGCTCCTCATCCTGTTACATCATCTCTGACACTTCCATTTTCCCAAAGTCAGGCTCCTGCTCAGCAGTTTGAGGAACCAAGTTCATGGCAATGTCAAAAACAACTTTCTGAGGTACTGTCTTTGGTGAAAGGAGGCTGATGTGAATCACGAGCTCTCTCTAAACTGGTCAAACAAGTTTTATACAAATTCCCTGAATAACTTGTAGTAATTTTTCTTTTTTGTAAGGTTCCCTGCCAGTTTCTGCATGTATGGGTGATGGTAGCACACAGAATCCTCCTGTTTCCAGGGAGTCTGTAAAGAGCTGGCTGTGATGAGTCCCTTGGGGTAAATCCTGGTGCCCAGGACAGGGCGAGAGGCACCAACCCTCATTCCCACTGCATTTGGGATTTCAGAGCCAGAGCCTTTGAATGTGGCACTGATGGGTTCCATCCAGTGCCTCCAGTAATAGAGGAAATTAATTTCAGTTCTGCACGAGGACTGAGTGCTTTCTGCTGCTTGGTCTCCAAGCTTTCTGCTGCTGGACCTGGGAGTGAATTAACACCTTGACTTCTTTAATAGAAGTTATTAGTGGCTTCATTTGTTGAAGTTGTAATGCTGTGGTGATTATATGGCCCAAGACAAATGATTAACTTTGGAATTGTGTGTTAGCTTGGCTGCCTGTGCTCACTGTAATTCCAACCAGAGTGCACATGGTGTCCCAGAGGTTTAAAAACCACATTTCTTTATTTCAGAACTGCTTTTCTTGTGGACCATCTCGGTTGTCTGCATGTTCACACTTCCAGCACCCAAGAAAAGTGTTTGGGCTTTTTTGTATCTCTCTCCCCAATTTTTCCTTTGAGATTTTTTTCTCTTCTAGCAGGTAAATGCATCCCTTTTATTCTCAGTGTAGTTATTTCTGATTTTAGTGTTTTCAATATCTGGCTATTTCCAGATGAATGGAGAGCATCTTTCCAATCTTTGGGTTTAGATTAGATTGCAGCCTGTGGAGCTGGTTTGGGGTATGTTTATTTAGTACTGATTTACATATAAATACAAAGAAAAAAATCTAAAGCCTGGTGTTGCTAGTTTAGGTATTGATACCAGGGCAGACAGCACCAATCTGAATTAGAAATTCCCTGTGTGGTGAGATACACTGGTGTCTTCTGCAAATTGCCATTTTTTTGAGATTGCTGCTTTGTTTTGTTGATGAGCTGCTCTGGGTGTTGCCCATGAATTACTGGCAGGGTTTTTGCTGAGGCCGTGCCTGGCCCTGTTTGTCAGCCCGTGCTCAGCCCCCTCTGTGGATTCTGTGTGAAAAGCTGATTTTGCTCTGGGTGGAAACATCAGCTGGTCAATAACACACACGTTGGGGCAGTTTGTGAGAGGATGTAAACATTTCAGTAAGTGACCATTTCATCAGTAAATTACATCCTCTGGGGAGCTGCACAAGGAAACATTCACTTTCCAAGCATTTATTTTCCAAACACACTTTGTTTCCTCACAGGAACAGCATTTGCTTTTGTGGTGAAGCAGCCAAGTCACAGGATCTGCCTGATCAGTGCATTTTCTTTCCTTTTCTTTTTATAATTTCCAACCCTGGCCTGTTGGCAAAGGTGCTTTAATTTTTCCTGTTATAAAATTCCCCTGCCCGTGAGGCAGGGACTGTTCAAACTCCGGGCTGGGTTTGCAGAGCAAACCTGATTGTTTTACCCTTCAGCTCTTGGTGTGTCTTTGTTCAAAGGTAAACCCCTCAGTGAGATGGTAAAGCAAATCTGGCCTCTTGATATTTAAAAGGTGAGAAATCTATTTAAACTGTGTATGATGGCTTCGAATAGCCCCACTGCTGAGTGCTGCTTGTTTTAATAGAAGTGATAAATACTGTGGCTGGTGCTGCTCTGCAATTAGATCTGAGCTATGTGCTATAAATGACATTTAATGGCAAATGTCAGGCGGGGCCCGAATGGTATCTTCATTTCAGTGTTGCGCTTCTTCGGCATAATGCTAAAAAAGCCTTAATGGAATTTAATTACCGGAGCATCTCCTCCATGATCAGCTAAATGCAGTTGGGAGCCCATCAGGGGGTGGTGGCTGCCGGCTCCTGCTGCTGAGCCCGGGCGGGGGAGCAGAGCAGGGGCTGCTCAGGAGGGTCCCCGTCAGTGCTGGGTCAGCAGCTCCCCCCAAATCCGCCTCTGTGGGAAGGCCAGATCTGCACTCCGTGGGGCTGGGAGAGCAGCAAACGCGAGCAGGGATGCTGTGATCAAATGCAGTGCTTATTGCCTTCTCTGGGTGCTTGTAATTACAGCCGTTAATGGGTGCGTGTCTCCTTCTGGGGCATTTGTGCCGTGCCAGCAGAGCTGTGGCACCTCCCCGGCCTCGCCTGCCGTTTGGGAGTTTATGTGAAATAAATGTTTGTGAATTTATGGTGAAATAGGATTTCCCTGCCCAGCTGGGTGCAGGGTAACACCCTCGGGAGGCACCCAGGGAGGGGCAGCAGCTCTGTGTGCTGCCAGCACCTCCAGCACGAGCACAATTCCCTGGAGTTCCATGGAACGTGGAGATCTGGGTGGGAAAATAAACCCAGGGAACCTGGATGGGAGAAAAGGAAACGGAGCAGAAAGAGCCCACAAAGGGATTAAATGAGGCGGTAAGCAATGACCCATAACCTTCATGGGAGATCTTATCACAGTTTTATTTTAAGCCAGTCAGGTTTTAAGCATAACTGCTTTTTTCTTTAAACAAGGTGAAATTATCTTTTGTCACTTGGAATCGCACTGAGATTCTAAGGGTATTTTGTGCGTGAGTGTGTTTCACTTAAACGAAAACAGGTGACTTGCTGGTTCCCAGCACAGTGAGCAGCTTTGTTTCTGGTAAAGCTGGAAAGCTGATGGAATAAATAGTAGAGTTTATTTTAAATACAGACATCTCTTATGGTCATTACGTGACATGATAACGTTCCCTTTCTCCTTTAAAACCCTGGATGAGGCTGTGTGCAAGGTGAGACATATGAGTGCCACGAAATCAAATCAAGGCTGGCAGGTGACACTTGTTCCACATCAGCCAGTTTGTGTCAAAACACGCTGGGTTTGTTGAACTTTGCCTTGGAAGTGCAACAGAGTTGAAGCACAACAAAATTCAGCGCTGACTCCTGGTGGGGTGGATTCACTGGTGAGCTCACCGAGGCTCAGGCAGCCTTTTAGTGCATTTTATTGCATTTCCCGATGGCTCTGTGCCCTGTCCTCGGCTGGCACCACCATTCTGTGCGTGTCCCCTGGGCAGCCCCTGCCTGCTGGGTGCCCGCAGAGCATCCCCTGCTCGCAGGGCTGGGCTGGAGCAGCTCTGCCGGCTCAGTGCTGAGCTGAGCTGTGTTTTTGAGGCAGTCTGGCAGCTCTAATGCCAAACACCCACACTGGGAGACAGCATATGGCAGCTCCTGGGCACCGACTGCGGAGGAGGCGGTGCCACCAGCCTGCTTTGGGGAAGGCTCCAGCCTTGGTAGCTGGGATTTGGGGCTGGGGCTGCCTGGCCACGGCCTTACGTGCACAAACAGCCTTGCAGGTGATGTGCCACGGTGTAAAACTGGCTTTGGCCCCGTCGTGCAGTTGGTGAAGGCGGGGGCAGGCGGGCTGCTGTTTGATATTTCGGTGTATTGTGCCGGTAGGCTCAGGTTTGCAGTGTGTTCATGGAGCTCCAGGGCCTTCCCCATCCTTCTCTGAGAAACTAATCCACAAATGACCTCTTGGTGAGGTTTGCAGACAATGCTGCTTCCAGTTTTGTAGAAACCATAGCCCAGATGTGGAGCAAGCAGTGTTCTGAGCAGCACTGTGCCTCCCGAGGGGCCCGGGCCAGGTGTGTCCCTGCAGGTGTGCAGTGCCCTGTGCACCTGGGAGAGGCTGGGATTCAGAGCAAGGTGAGTTTGGGCAGTGTTTGACATCTCAGAGCTACTCCTACGCGGGGCTGAGTAATTCCCAGCATGCTGAGGTGACTCGGTGAATTCCAAAAGGCGTTTTATTTGCGAATAAAAAGGGCGCGAGAAAAATTCCTGCTGTAAACAGTCAGAAAATGTCAGGCACGAGCCATTGTGAAAAAATCCGATATTGCTTTGTCAATAAATCGTGCTCTGCCCTGCACAGATGACAGAAATGGGCCTTTACCCTGGAAAGTGCAATATTTGATACCCCAGCAGCTTAGTCGCAGCTCAGCTCCCGCCGGAGCGGCTGCGCTGATCGATTCTCCGCGGCTCTCCCAGGTTCCCATTTCCTGGCTCCCGTTAGTGTGCTCCAGCAGCCCAGCTTTGTGCCCTGCCCCGAGTGCCCAGACAAGCCATGAAGGCGTGTTTCTATTAGAAAAGCCCTTGCAGATGGAGCACTCAGGAGATAACAGTAACAGGTTTAGGGGTTGCAGGCTTTGTGCTGGCTCAGGGTGAGAGGCCAAGCCCTGTCCGGCTGCTCCGGGCAGGGGCACGGGGGATTAATCTGCATGTGGCCACCTTAGTGCTTTTATTTCACATTTGTATTTCCTGCTGAACACTGACAGTGCTCCTCTGTTTGCGAGGAGTAATTATGTGTTGCTATGCAGGCATCTGAATTAAATAATCAAGCTGCAAAAATGACATTCATTTGTAGTAATAACCTATGCATTTCCAGGCTGGGTTTGCTTGGCTTACAAACAGCTGATCAGTTTTCTTAATTAATTAGCAAACAGCCTACAAAAAGATACCCTGAGATCGTGAAATTACACGTGCTCTTGTGGAGAGGGAAGAGAAATAATCCTTGTTGTACCTCTTTAGCTCCTGATTTCCAGATAGGTTCATTTGTGTCCCCCCTCTGCTTTTTTTCCCCCCCACAGGGGATCTGATATGAGCGGTCTTTATCTTTCCTTTTCTCTCCTTTGACTAAGTGTCAGAATTGACTGAATGTGAAAAATAGTTCTGCAGCAGGAGTGGGATTTCATGGTGGAAAACACGTTGGAAGGGGAAGATTTCCTTCTCCTCGTCCCTGTTTTGGTGTTTGTTTCTCTGGAATTGCTGCTCTTCCCTGACTCCAGCATGCCCATCTGTCATCTCCAGCATTTGGCATATTGTTTCCAGAGCTGGTTGTGATTTAACGTGGATCTAAATGGGGCAAGGAGTGAAGTGCAGCGATTAAATCCCTGTGGGAGGATGTGCAGGACATCTGCGGTGCTTTGCACAGTTTGGTTCCTCAGCCCCTGGAAAGGGAACCTGGAATCGCTGAAGATCTGCTTTGGGATGTGCAGTAACTCTGCTCTGATGAGTGTTCTAGGGAAAACAGGCACCTTGGAATTGTCACAAATGCTGTGGAAATCAGGACATTCCTGCTTTTAAAGAGAACTGGCGGCATTATTTTTTTCCCCTTGAAGGCAGAGGCTCATTTGCAATGGAAGTTGACCAGATGCTTGTGAACTGAGATGCTTTAATCCATTTACAGATCCCGTCTAATTCTTGTTCAATGTCCAAAACTGATTCATGCTGTTTAAAAGGAACAAAACCCAAAATGTCAGCGAGAACAAAACCCCCAAATGAGCACTTTGTGAGTGCTGCAGCAAAAGACAATATTTTCATTAAAGGGGAGAATGTGGTTTTGTAGCGCAGGGAATCGTTTTGAGCTGACAGAAAGACACTTGAGATTTAAAGCTCCTGCCATGGCTGCAGTTTCTGCAAGCCTGGATTTGGCATGTGTCTGTCTGCGGCTTTTCAGATGCAAAGGTGTAAAAAAGGGGGAAAGAAAGTCACACTTTAGGAGGTAGGGGACACTTCTTTTGTGTGCACATGGTTTGAAAATAAATAGTCTGCCACAGGAGTTGGCGCCTTGACACCTCTGAGTAGAGTCTGCTTTATAAATGACATCCGTATTTAGGCAGTTGGCTGACAAAATAGCATGTCTAGGAATTTCTGTGCCATGAGGGATGTAAATGTGAAAAGGGAGACTCTGACAGACGTTTTGTATTTTTAGCAAGATTGAAGCTTCAGGTTAAACCCCACAAAATCGTCTGTGTCGGAGAGTGGGTATGGAAAGGAATTGTCAGGGTGCAGCTTTTAAATTAATTGGACAAAAATGAGCAGTGGTGGTAAAAGAGGTATTTAGGAAGGAGATCAGCTCACACCATCCCCAAAGAAACCCAGAACCCACAACCCAACCAACCCAACCCCAAGGGCATCGTTGTCACAGACTTTTCTGTAAACAGCTCCTTGCCCAGGTCATTGTAAATGATATTTTTGTTGCTGCTTTGCCTGTGTGTGGGGGCACCGGGCCATTCCACGATCCAAGCGGGGGCTGTCAGCAGCGTGCAGCAGAGCCTGAGAACTCTTCTGTGGCTGCTTCTTCTCACCTGGGGTGATGTGCTTTGCAGGGAGCCCTTCGGCAGAGCTCGGTGCACATTTCCAGTTCTCCTCCTCCCCTGGCGTTACTTGCTGTTCCAAACCACCCTCTCCAAATGCCAGGCTGTACTTGCAGTCCTCCCTCGCGCTTCCCTGTGCAGGTGTGGCTGTGCCTCCTGGGCAGTGCTCCTCAGAGCTGTGTTGTTTGAAAGACTCCAGAGGCACAAACCCTGAAAATCAGAGCATTGGTGCTTGTTCTAAACTCTCCTTACCTGTGGGAATGGTTTTTGTGCCAGAGTGAAGCTCTCTGAGCATCTCTCCCCTCTCAGGGTTTGGGTAACAAAAGAGTGGGGTGTTTGTCCTTTCAGCTGAGAAATACAAAGAGAATTTGCAGAGAAATGCTAGGCTGATGTTTCCCATCATCGCTGCAAGCTCCACTAATGGAATTTATGAACTCTTAGCGAGAGGGTAACAGATTATTTACTCGCACTTTTTTTGTCTTCAGCATTCAGAGAGACTGCTCATAAAAGCTGTGCTGCACGGAGCATTCTTCCAGGAGAACAACAAGTCTGCAACCCCATTTTTTGAACAGCAGGCAGCAGAAACCAGAACCGCCTCTCACTCGTTGTCCTTTTTGATTTTTTTTTTCCCCCCCACGCATTAGACAAAGCTCGTTGGCTTTGACTGCAAACGTGTGATTTGCAAAGCCCCCGCAGCAGGCTGGCGCTGCTCGCGCTCGGGGCAGGGATGCTCCGGTTGCGCTCGGGATGCTGCGGTGGCTCAGCCCCAGCTTTGCTGGCACAATGCTGCCGCTGGCAGTGGTTTGCCGGTATTACACGGGCCCTGCTCGGGAAAGGCTTTTCCCGGCAAGGTTTGGATGTTGTTTATTGAGCAGAAAAGCTCCAACGGCCAGGCTGCTGCACGGGAGAGGCAGCAGAACCTCCCGGCCCAGTAACCAACCTGCGGTTTAACTCGGAATTGGAAGCGTTTTAGGAGCAGTCTTTGGAGGGCCTGGAGGATTGCAGAGGAAAACAAGCCTGCAGTTGCCTCATGCCAAAAGAATGTTACTTTCCCTTCAGGCCTTTGTTTCTTCAAGGGTTTTGGAGCAGCAGGAAGGATTGCAGACCGAGGGGTTTGGAGATAAACTGAGCAGAGTTTGTAGTGACTTGAGCTAAAAATTCTCTGTTTAAGTGGTGTTTATGCTTCGGTTTCCTCCTAAGAAGGAACAAATTGGTGGCTGGAGCCTCAATGAAAAAAGAGCATTTGGGGAAGACAGTTTTGTGTAAATTTTGCTGTGAGGTTGATGAGCAGGCAGAGCCTGTAATTATTGCCATTGAAGTGCAGTATCCTATTCTTTTGTGTATTAAAGAACGCCTATGATTATGTCTGGATCCATCTGTCCTTGGGAGAAGAAAATCTATTATCTCTTGGTTTCCACTGCTAAGAATGGCTGCACTGAATGGTGTTACTGTGGGCATTCTTCTTTGCATGTTTGGCCATAAATACTTCTTATTTGTGGAAATCAGCAGACTGCACGAGGCCAAAAATTGCCATCCTTTTCTGATCCCTGCCTCTTTCCTTGGGTTAATTAAGCCCAGGAGCAGATTGACAGTGAGTGAGTAGATTGGGGTTTGCTGGTCAGGTGCACAGAGAGAGACACAACTGCACAGGGATGCAGGAGGTTCCCTTGGCTTTGTCTGGGCTGGAAATGGATCTGTCACCAGCACAGGCTGGGGAAATGCTCTCCTCCCTCTGGGTCTGGCCTCGGGGTTTATCCCAGGGGGACTGGGGGGCTGTGGGCTGCTTTCCCTGTCAGTAACACCCTGGGGTTGTTTTTCAGAGCAAGAGGGACCATCTGCTGATGAACGTGAAGTGGTACTACCGCCAGTCCGAGGTGCCCGACTCGGTGTACCAGCACCTGGTGCAGGACAGGCACAACGAGAACGGTGAGCGAGCCCTGCCAAGCCAGCCCTGCCCTGCCCCTGCCCTGCTCCTGCTCCTAATTTGGGTTTTAGCAGAGCCAGAACGGTGAGCGAGCCCTGCAGAGCCCGCCCTGCCCTGCACCTGCCCCTGATTCTGGTTTTAACAGAGCCAGAACAGTGAGGGAGCCCTGCAGAGCCAGCTCTGCCCTGCTCCTGCCCCTGATTCTGGTTTTAACAGAGCCAGAACGCTTCTGCTCAGGGCTATGGAACCAGGACGTGGTGGGAACAGTGTGTTGGAAAAGGAGGGGTGGTTTCTGAGCTGCCTGGTGTCACTGGGGTGTGTCCTGTCCCTGTAATCAGGGGCGTTCCAAGTGTGCTGGAAGTGCTGGGCTGTATTATTAACTGTAATTAATAATAATAACAATATTAATACGTGTATTAATAATAATCTCCTTGAGTGAGGCTAGAAAAGCAGAATAACCCTGGATCCTTGTTAGGCCTCCTGGACAGTGTACTGATAACGAACTGAGCACCAGATTATCTGCAGCAATTGTGGATCTCCTCTCTTTTTTGTGGTTCTGCCACAGTGTCACAAGAGCTGTGTCTCTTGCATTCCTGCTCCCTTGCACACATGAATATTCACTGTGATTAATATTGCAGAGAGGGATGGAGCTCACTGGAGCACTTGGAGCTGAGTTTCCCCTTTTCTCTTTGCAAAAACAAGTGTGATCTTGGGTGTAATGGAAGCAGAAGAAACTTTAGTACATATCCCAGTGTCATTTATCTCGTGCCTCCAGGGAAGACATAACATTTGCTTCTGTTCTTACCAGGAAATTTCCTTGAGGCAACTGTTAAAAATTCTGAAGATACTCCAAGGTGAACTGTGATGATAAAAGTTGATGATTGAAATATGGAATGCAGCAACTTCCTGCTGCCTGGCAGAACAAAGTTGAGCACACGTTCCCCTTTTAAAGGACATTCTGTGTGTGCTTTTAGCAAAAGGTCCACAAATCCAACACTTCTGTTACTAATTTATTTGAAACTTCTATCAATGAGATTACAGGCACAGTGTCAAAAAGTATTTTTGATAGCATGGCTGCTTTTTTATGCAGTCTCGTGTGTGTGAAGGAGTATTTTTGTGTCTTCCTCAAAGGTATTAGAAAAGTCACAGAAAAAGTTGTCTTCCAGTCCTTTGTTAACACTCAGAATTTTCTGTTTGAATGTCAATATCAATATTTACCTCAAAGCCAGAGCACTACACAGTCACCACTGTCAGGATTTTGTTGAAAATTTGACATCAAATATGCACAGGAACCAAAACCTTTTCCTGGAACAAAGGAATTTCCTTGGTTCCTTTCACCTGGGAGTGACTGTTCCCAGTGGTCCGGGGGTGTCACCCAGTGGCCCTGGAAGCTCTTTTCCCGGGAGAAGTGATGGATAAGAATGGCTGTGGTGTTCTTACACGATAATTCTTCCATCCCGTACACCTCAGAGTGTGCACCTGAGGGCCAGCCCGGGGCTGTGCCCTGCCAGGGACCCTGCCCGGGGCAGCGTGTCAGGGCTGTGCTGGTGTTTGTCTCTGCAGACTCGGGCCGGGAGCTGGTGATCACAGACCCCGTGATCAAAAACCGGGAGCTCTTCATCTCCGACTACGTGGACACCTACCACGCTGCTGCGCTCAGGTCCGGCAGGGCTGGGGGCAGGGCTGGGGCACTGGGGAGGAATTCCTGCTGGGGGGACAGCCTGGGGGCACTGGGGAGGAATTCCTGCCAGGGACAGGGTCCTGGGGGCACTGGGGAGGAATTCCTGCTGGGGACAGGGTCCTGGGGCTGGGGGGACAGCCTGGGGGCACTGGGGAGGAATTCCTGCCAGGGACAGTGTCCTGGGGCTGGGGGGACAGCCTGGGGGGACAGAGGGGGCTGGGGGTCACTAAGACCCAGCCCAGCCGTGTCCCCCTCCCTTGCAGTGACCCCTTCTGTTCTGCTCCGGCAGGGAGCTGCAGTTCTGCAGTCTCCTCTCAGTCCCAGTCGGTCCCAGTGCTCTGCAGTTGTTCTTTCCCATCCCTGCCAGTTTGGGTTACTGCTGCTTCCTGCAGGAGCGCTGCCCTTCCCTCAGGGCCTGATTTCCCCCTCAGCAGTGGCATCTCCTGCAGCACTCCCGGGCAGTTGCCCTGGTTAAATTGCATTAAAGGCTTTTTCTGAGTGCTTTCCAGGGTCACAGCTCAGCCCAGAGCTGAGGAAGCTCTGCCTGCCCTGGAGGGAAGGGCCCAGGTGTGAGCCCTGCACTCTGCCCCTGCCTGGGGCTGCTGCTCTTCCTCCTCCAGGCTTTTGGCTGAGCTGCCCAGCCTTGGCAGGGCTGAGGGAGACACCCTCACTTCAAATGTTTTCAGATCCCAAACAGCAAGGCGTTATTTGTCAGCTGATTTTCAGCATGCCGAACATGCATGGATATTGTCAAAATGCAAATTGAATAATCTCCCTGATAATGGTGCTCAGATGGTGTTTCACCAGAGCCATCTGGAGACATTTTTTTGTTCAGAGTCACTTTGCTGAAGCCACTTACTTCAAGACAAACTGGCTTCTGTTCTGGCAGGGGGAAGTCTTTGATTTACATCTTAGACCTTTCTTATAAACTCAGGGCATTCCAGTGGTGTGCTTCGAGCCCATGGAATTCCACAGTGCCTCTGCTGAGTCCTTCCAGTTTTAAATCAGCATTCCTGGAAATCTGCTCAAACTCAGAGAAACTCAACTCTGTGTCTGCAGTTCTCCCTGGGAGCATTTTAACTTCCCTTCCACAACCTTTCAGTTCTTTTTTTCCCTTTAAAGAAAAGATAGAAATGGAAAGATAAAAATGGAATATCCGTGTGTGTGCCAAACAAACTTGAAAAATAACCTCTGAGTGTACAAGATGAGCAGCAGGATAATTGCACATGGTGTTCTTGCAGAGAACGTGGGGGAGGCAGAATGTGTCGTGATGCATGAAAGGTTAACATGGAATTCTGATTTATTATCGTACGAGATTATTTCTCTGCCCTCTGCAAACAAATGGCTCTGGACACACAATGAATTGATGACAAACTGGGGAATAAAACCAGTGATTGTAACTACCAATATCCTGCTCTAACCAGTGGAAAAATTTAACTGGAGGGTAGTTGTAGATCTCTGTGGAAGTGTGTAATAAACATTTTTTACCTCTCTGGTAAATCTTCCTGGTGAAATGCAGAACTCCTGGTCTGGAATGCTGTGAGCAGGATGTGCTGCTGCCATCGATAGGGATAATGCAGCTTGTCTGGAAAATGCTTATTAGCTGGCAGGTGAATTATTGAAAGGAAGCTAAACCTCTTTTCCCAGAATACTTTTAAAATGTGAATTTAATGTGAAATATCAGAACAAACCCCCCTGCTCATTTTCTGTCTTTCTAAATGACTGAACTTGGAAAGCAGCATCGGCCTCCAGGGGGAAGATCAGTGTCAGTGTGAGGCAGCCTGGTGTTTGTGTGTGGTGCCTCTCCCAGACCTTGCTGCTGGTCCTTTACAACCTGCCAGGACCTGGGCAGTGTCCAGGGCTGCTTTGGGTCTGCCACGAGGGGCTGGGCAGGCAGAGCTCTGCAGCCTCCCCTCCCAGGGGCGATTCTGTCCCAAAACAGCCCCGATTTTATTCACCCTCGGCGGGCGTCCCCTCCCTGCAGCAGCTCCTGGCCAGGGCAGGCTCTGGAGCCCTTGGGAAGGGCTTTACCCTGGAAGGATGGGGAACAGGGGGAGCTGAGCCTCCCCAGCCCTGGGTCAGGGACGTGTTGGAGGGATGCAGAGTTTTCCAGGAGCAGAGCCCAGCTCTCCATCCCTGTGCCCGTCTGCTCAGCAGGATCCCTGCAGGAAAACAAGGATTCCTCTCGCTCTGCTGGTGGCTGCAGCACTCTTCATTGCATTTTAACCACAGCTGGCAAACCTTTAGCAGTGTTCAAGAAACCCCTTAGCAGCCTGTTTGTAACAGGGAGTGAGGAGAGATGGGATTGGAGTTAGAGCCTGGCAGTGTGAAAAAGAGAGATATCTGTGAGAAATGTTTGTGTTCATTGCACTGAGCCAGCCCTGGCTGCCTGGCCCCTTCCTCTGCTGCTCCTGCTCTCGTGCACTCAGGGGCAGCACACTGGGCACGAGCAGCTGTGCAGCACCAACAGCCCAGCAAACCCTCCAGGGAGTGAGAAACCACTTCTTACAGTCAGTCTGAATGCTCATCTTAAGGATAATGACTTCATCAGCAAGCTGTATGAAAGAAATTATTAGCACTCTGGGGTAGAACAAGCTGATAAATCCTCAACAATATTTTTTCCTAATTTTTTAAAATATGTCTTTGTGTGTTTTACTCTCTCAGATATGAAAATAGAAGGAGGAAACTTCTGTCTGTATGGAATTCGGATTACAGACTTGCTAAAAGCACCACAGCTTTGCTTTCCATTTGGAGCTTTTATTAAACAGAAGCTTTATTTAGCCTCCTAAATAGAAAGCTGACTTCAACAATGTGGACAGTAGAGTTTTGGAAGATGTAACTGTAATAGGACTGTAAAAACTTTGCAAATTAGAAATTGTCAGGATTGCATTTGGAGCTATTGTTTGTTGGGCTGATTAAATTTGGGCTCCTTGGGACCGTGCTGGCTGAAGGAGAATTAATGAATGTTTGTAGGGCACCATCTGAGCCACTGTAGCTGCATTTTCCAGTTGTTAAAACAAAAATCCACGTGGATTTTTGTTACAACAGCCTTGTATTTATGATGTTTTGGACATTTATGAGAGCAGGGATGCCTGTGGCTTCCACCCAGATTGCAGTGGCACTTAATTAAAGAAGCTGTTACTCAAGCTAGAATTCTAATGCCGTTTTCTCCTCTTTCTTTCTTCCAGAGGGAAGTGCAACATCTCCCATTTCTCTGACATATTTGCTGCCAGAGAGTTCAAGGCACGAGTGGATTCATTTTTCTACATCCTGGGCTATAATCCAGAGACAAGGTAAGTGAAAATGGCTTTTAAACTCCACTTCACCACCGACCTCAGCTGGTGTTCACTCAAAGGTTGGACTTGATGATCTTGGAGGTCTTTTCCAACCTTAATTCTGTGAAAATTACTCAAGGGAAGAAAGGTTAAAATCCAGCTGGTAGGAGGCTGGGGTGGAAGGGATGCAAGGGAGAAGCTGCATCTTCCTGAGTGTGTGTTTATACAGGAGAAAAATAAGAGTAGAAACCAGAGCTGTGCAGTGAGTCCTGAGATCTGGGTGCATCTCTGGGTAAATAATGTGCTGCTTCTAAACAGCTGCCTGGAAATATGGAAGTTTTTTAAAGCTTGCAGACTTTAGCAGGAATTCTTGGCTGTTTTGTGGACTCAGTGTACACCCCTGAAAATACTTTAAAAAATCATTTTCATCTTCTGGTAAGCAAAGCTGAAATTTAGACACTTTTAAGAAATCAAATTGGAAGTTTTTAACTGTGGAAATTCCTGCTTTCATGTGTAAATAATCATTCAGGGTCCCATATCAGGAATTCGTGGTTTATGCTCTGCTGGCCTAGAACAAATGAGAGGTACAGAAAGAACATTTTTGGGAATCAGTTCATATTTGAGGAAGGTGTGTCCAGCATGCTCTGGGCTTTGTTCAGCCAGCCTTGGCCAGCTGTGTTTGGACAGTTCAGACCAGGCTGTAGCTTTGTTATTTTCTGGGTCCAAACGTGCCACATTCTCCATTATTGGGGTTTTCTCAATGCAGAAAATGCCTCCCAAGTGCCAGCCTGGAGGAGTTTGCTGTTTAGGGGGGATATTTCCACGAGCACTCCAGTGAAAGGTGAATAATCTGGCCCAGGTCTGTGCCCACGGGAGGGTGATTGATTGTTCTTTCAGTGCAGAACACAATCAGCTGTGGCCTCGATTGCCAGAGATACCGTGCAGAAAAGTCTCACTTGAAGTGGGGATTAGATAAGCATATAAAAAATAAATATTGGAATTGTTCCGTGGTAGATTCACTGTTTCTAATGCAGATATCAATCTTTGTGCTTCGGGGCATTGCCAGCCACTAAGCTGCAGTTAGGAAGGAGCTCCCTGTGTGGGTATTTATTGTGTAATTGCCTATTTATGAGGATTCCTGTGCCTTATTCTGAAGTGTCTCAATCTGTCTTTGTGGCTGGCAGGGGACTGGGCTGGTGAAACTCGGGCATTTCCCCTTCACTGGCAGTCTCTCACTGCTGGTGGATGGTGCTGAGCCCTGGGAATAGCCCAAATTCCAATACCACACGTTAAAATGCTTCTGGAACATCATTAATGTATTTTATTTTGAGCAGGCCACCAAGGCAAGGCACTGATGAGGTTTCCATGGTGCCCCTCTCTGATACTGAGCACCCTCCTTGAGCCTGTGTTTGTCTCTGTGTCCCAGTGTATTTTGGGTTGGAGTGTTGGTGTTGGGGGCTAAGGGATGATTTTTCCCATGAAATGCCATTTTTGTTGCTGTCAGTGTGGTTTTAAACCCACTTTCTGGGTAGAAGTAGCTGTTAATTCTTGCAGCTATTAGAGAATGACTGAGCCTGAAAGGATCAATGAAATGACAAAGCAGAGCACTTAGTGACCAGCTAATTACTCTGACTGGCCGGCTATGAAAAGTAGGTTTTCAGCCAGGTTTTTTCCTAATTCCAGCTCCTCAAGCCTGTATTTTGTCTTGGCACGGGGGAGGTTCCGAGAGAGGAGCTGGGTGGAGGTTGTGTGGTAATTTTTGAGCGGAGTGTTTGGTACTGCACGTGGCTGTGAATTCCTGATGCCGGATCTCCTTTGCTTTGGGAAGTGAAAGTGCTGTAAGGAACATTTCAGGGCGAGCTGCTGGGGGCTGGTCAGTTGGTCTGCTTTCCTGAAGTCGTGTTTTGTTTCACGTGGGAGGGTGAAAAACACTCCTGGTTGTTTGGAAGTATTGTAGAAAAAGGTTCTGAAGGCTGCAGTGACCCCTCAGCGAGGGGATGTGGGGTGGGATCCACCTGAGACCAAACAGTCCCGAGCTGGGACTGTGTGAGCAAAGGGGTTCTGTCTGAGGGGTTCTGGGTTCAGCATGAGATGCTCAGAAGCTTTTCCAGGACTCTCAGATGCTGCTCAGGGTGGTGGGAATCTATTTTTGTGTGTTTATGTGTTTGCAAAGAAGGTATTTTTGTGTGTTTGTGTTTGCAAAACAACTTGGAAAAACCCCAGACTGCAAAACCAGCCCCAGCACTGGGGGGATGTGTAGGACGAGGTCCTTTTGTTGCTGGAGGACACAGAGCTCAAGGAAAGGTTGTTTTGTCCTTTCTGTGCTGTTGGAGACTTGTGATTCTCACTTTACCTTGGGGAACACTAGCCCTGGAGCTGGCGTTGATCATTCCGTGGTCTGGAATTGCTCAGTCTGGGCCTTTTGGGACCTTTTGTACATCAGGCTGGGTCTTCTCTACAGAGTTGAGCAGACAGACTGTGTGTCAGTAATTCTCACATCCCTGAGAAGGCTCTGATTGTGGAATACAACCCTGAGCTAACCTAAAAGGTAGAGGCTGAGTGTTGTCACCTTGAGCAGTGTCAATCCAGGCAGGAGGCAGAGCTGCCCTGAGTTCTGGCTCTGCAGAGCTGGGGATGCATCTCAGCCAGCTGAGAAAAAAAATTCATTTCATGTCAAGGACTTGAAAATAATTAATTTCGTGTCTCTTCAGAGGAGTGACTGCTTTGACAGTGACTAATTCCACTAACAGGAATCCCACGGCTGCCTCCAGTCCTTCCTTTTGTGCTCTGGCACTCTGTGAGGACCTGGGGAACCTCTCTGATTCTCCAAACCCACCGGTGGCAGGGGCTCCTCTGTGGAATGCTGCCTTCTTCCCAGCCATCACTTCTGTATCCCAGCAGTAAATAAGACACATAAAGTTTGCTCTGACACTGACATCTCTAAATATACCCAGATTAAAAAGATGCTGAATTTTTGCTTGGAACTAGAAATAACCAGGTATTATTCTACAAAGAGTTTCATGGCCATGGATCAAAATTCCTCCTCCCTGACACTGTTTGGTGTTATAGAAATAAATAATGCCAAACATTCGAGGTTTGGGTGAATTTCAGAAGGGATGTTTTGGGAGGTCTTTGTCTGTGTTTTGGTTGCTTTTCCTTTATTTTTAATCTTCTGGAGTGTTCTTGTTGGGGGGTGTTGTGAGCGAAGTGAATATTGGGGTGTCCTGTATCTTAGGGAATGGCTTTAGATCCTTCCAGCAGAGCCACGGGAGCTGAAACACTCAATTCACTGAACAATTAAATAATTACGGCAGCTCATTGAAGGAGCCAGGCTGTTGGTGAAGGTTCCCAAGCAGGGTGTGGGAGGTAACAGAGAAAAAGCAACACGGAAATTGTGTATCCACCTCTGCTACAATGACAATTCCTCACTGGATTATTGTGAGCGAAAATTAAGGATTGTTCTGGGGCCTGATCTGTTTTGCTTATTCTGTCTTTCAAAATACAGTATTTGGGGAACTTTTTATCCTTGTTGTCCTCATGGTAGATTGAGGCATCTCAGAAGCTGGAAAAGAGGGATGTATCCCAATTAAAGCTGTGTGTGCTGGAGGGGAAGGGGTGTTACCTTCATGTAAATGGTACCCGAGACCGTGTTTGAAAATCACCCAGTAAATAGGGGGGTCAGAGATGGGGGCTGGGGCAGGAAGGTCAGGCCTGGCTGCTCGGGGCTTCGGGCTGTGTTCACAGTGCTGGTCGGGAGAGTTAATGTTCCTTAAATGCTCCCAACAGTGCAGCAGGGACAGGAGGCCGGGAGCGTTCTGAGCCTCAGCTCCCTGCTCTGCTGTCCGGCGCACAGACTGTGCATCCACACGCGGCTTTAGCCCCCGAGCCCCCGGAGCCCTGGAGCGCGGGCGATTTTCGGGAGCAGCAAAGCTTTGGGGCCGGTGCTCGGATCGCACCCGGAGCAGCGCAGGGGCCGGGCCGGGCCGTGAAGGATCCCCCAGCCAAGGCCCCTCGTCCCTCCATCCCCTCCCTCCATCCCCTCCATCCCCTCCCTCCAATCCCTCCATCCCCTCCCTCCAATCCCTCCATCCCCTCCCGGCCGGGGAGGGCTCGGCTGCTCCCGCTTGTATTTGCGGATCCCTGGCCGGGGTTGATGGCTGCATTTATTAGGGGATCCCAACTGTATTTATTAGCGGATCCCAACTGTATTTATTAGGGGATCCCGGCTGCATTTATTAGCGGATCCCGGCTGTATTTATTAGCGGATCCCGGCTGCATTTATTAGGGGATCCCGGCTGTATTTATTAGGGGATCCCGGCTGTATTTATTAGCGGATCCCGGCTCTTTTAGCAGATCCCCGGCTGTATTAGTGGATCCCCAGCCAGGGCTGATCGCTGTGTTTCCGGATCCCGGCTGTATTTACGGATCCCCGCTGTATTTATTCGCCGATCCCGGCTTCACTGGCGGATGGCGGCTGTATTTATTTCGGGAGCAGCGCTGGCGTGCGGAGCCCGTTCCGGAGGGAGGAGGAGGAAGGAGGGAGGGAGGATGAGGGAGGGAGGGTCACAGCACATGCTCAGTGCCGCCGGTCCGAGGGCGAAGTTTCTGCGTTCTGCGTGCGGGCTTAGGTCACAGCACAAGCTCAGTGCAGGCTCGGCGAGGTCTCCCAGCCCGCATGTGCCTCCATTTTGAGTTGGTAGAGTGGAAAAGGCAGAGTTTGGGCTGGCAATAGAGGGCTCAGCCATCCATCCCAACCCACAGGCGCCTGTCATAGTCATGGATGATCCATTCAGCCCCTGCAGGTAGGCTACATCACTCCGGCCTCCCCGAAACCATGGTGATTTTTGCTGGCGTTCGTGACTTCTGCAGTGTTTCCGAGGTCGTTGCGTGGCTGTTGCGTGTTCCCGAGAGCCCTGCCAGCACGGCAGCAGCTGCTCCCGGGGCAGCAGGGCACTGCCAGGGGCTCTGCGGGCCGGGGGCACGGGGAGAGGCGCTGCAGCTGCCTGGGTCTGGGGGATTTTGGGGGTTTCAGAGGAGCTGTGTGCATGCAGGTGTGGGAGCTGCAGCGGAGTGCAGGTCAGGGGTGTCCGGGGCTGTTTGGCTGCTGTGACAGGAGAGGGTGGTGCAGCAGCAGTCGCTGATTGCTTAGGGAATGGATGATGGGGGCTCCTGTGGGGATGGAGGGCACTGGTCCTGCTGACACCTGCCAGGTGTGCAGGAGCTGCCGGGGCTGTGCTCCCCTGTCAGCCCCACGCAGATGCTGCTGGTGCCTCTGGGCAGGAGAGCGGCTCAGGGAGAGCTGTGCAGGCAGCACAGAGGGTCGGCAGGCTGGCAAGCAGGGGGCCAGGCTGGTGGGGTGAAGTGCAGGGACAGGCAGCAGTGTCACTGCTGAATATAAAGGGCTGTGAGGGAAGCGGGCTGTTGTGCAGCGTGTTCCCCTTGCCAGGGGTCTGTCCTTGTGCACAGCACGGCTCTGCTGCCCTGTGCTGCTGAGCTGAGCTCTCACCTGGGCTCTGGGCTGCGAGGTGCCTCAGCCAGGGGGGCTTTTGTGGGAGTTCCTGCAGTGTTTGGGTTGGAAGGGGACAGGGCTGTGGGTGCTGCTCACAGTGACAGCCCTGGAGCTCTGCAGCAGGAGGGTGGCCCTGAGCCCTGCACTTGTTGTCACTCACCTGGCAGGGGCTGTGTCACTGGGGCTTGGAGAAGGGAGGGACAGTGACTTCTCACAGAGCGACAGGGCAAGGGGAGCAGCTTCAGAGTGACAGAGCAGAGGTTTGGATGAGGAATTAGGAAGAGATCCTTCTCTGTGAGGTGGGCAGGCCCTGGCACAGGGTGCCCAGTTTGCTGTGGCTGCCCCTGGATCCCTGGCAGTGCCCAAGGCCAGGCTGGAGCAGCCTGGGACAGTGGGAGGTGTCCCTGCCCATGGCAGGGGTGGCACTGGGTGGGCTTTAAGGCCCCTTCCAACCCGAGCCAGGCTGTGAGTCTTGTCAGAAGCTGAGGAATGAGTGATGAATAAACCTGCAGAATCCTGCCCATGTCAGTGCCATGTCTATGTCCTATCCCAACTTTCATTCCCTCAGCCATTTCGTTTTATACCTGCAGAGCACAGGACATGAAGAACCCCTGTTTTGTGTGGATCACTGGTCACTTCTGCCATCGGCTGAAGCAAAGCCCTGCTAATGATGACAGAGCTCAGTTCCCCTGAACGTCAGCCTGCCTGGATCACCTCTTAGCTTAGAGAGGAGTCTCCCTAGGCCTGAGCTTTGCACACATTCTTATTCCTAATAAAGGAGTGATTTGAATATGTGCAGGAATCTGTCAGTGCTCTGCAGGAATACAGGGATATGGCAGCTTGTTAATATTGGTTTCAAATGTTCAGTTTTAGACAGGAGAGAAGGGCTTGGACAGCCAGTTCATAACCCTGCAGCTCCTCAGGTGTGGTGTAGGTGCATGAGGCTGTACACTTGGGTTTAAAAAAAACAACACAGATACAAACCCAACTTCCCTGCTCCCCCCACCCAGGGAAAACCCCTGAAACCGACAGCCCTTCCCAGAAAATCCAGCCCCAGGAAAGCCTGGGTGCCTGTGGGGTGAGGCTGCGGTGTCCTGGTGCTGCAGGATCTGCAGTGCCCCGTCCTCCCTGGTCAGCCTGGAGCTCTGCTCCCACACTCACTCCATTCCTCAGGGACAGTTTTGTCCTGGCTGGGTGCCCAGCAGGTTCTCCCAGTTCAGGCACTGCTGGTAGGTGGTCTGGTGAGTTAATGCCACTCCAAACAGCTGTTGGAAGTTGCAGATACATCATGGGAAGTGCTTGAATATTGTCCTGTGGATGAAGAATGGTCTCTTCCCTTTGTTCTGCCTTCATTTCAGCTTTTTTTCTAGGCGTAAATCAGTAAGATTACCTTTTTCTCCTTCATTCCAGTTCTTTAGGATGTAATTTGTTTTAATTAGAGCTTGTTTCCAGGTGTGTAGCGGAAGTAGGGATCCCTTCCAGCTCCTTTCATGCTTCCCATTCTTCATGCTTATCATCTCTGACACGAGCTGTTGCTTCTGTCTGTGTTTGCTGCTCAGGGAAGCTGCAGATTTGTGTTGTCAGGCAAGTCCAGAGCCCCAGAGGTCGAGCACTGCCTCTGACCTGATCTGATGAAGCTTTGTGGAAAGGTCCCAGCTGTGCTGCTGCCCGGTGCCTCTGGAGCTGGGGCTGTGCTGGAGCTCTGGTGCTGCTGTGGTTCTCAGTCTGGTTTAACAGTGAATATTTGCTCTGCCTGGCCATTTCAGAAACTGCACAGGACAAACCCTTGCACAGCACCAGTCCATGCTGCATTCATTTACACATTTGCTCACCAGCAGAAGTGCTGCTTGTAAACAACATTGTGGTTCTATTAAAATCACATGTAACCAGATGAAAGCCTTTGCATTATGCAGTGGTTCCCAGTAATTAATTTTATTGAACTTCTGATCAAAATGCTGGTGTCTTCCTTATCTGGAGGTAAAGAGGTGTTAGAGAGGTGTCCCGTGGCACCTGCCAGCAAAATATTCCCCACACAGGTAATTCCTGTGTGGAGAGAACTCTTCCTTCCTTTGCAGTAACTTGGCTGAATTATTGTCACCTCCATCCCACCTTTTGGGAAGGGGACAGCACTGAGGACTTTCCATAGGCTTTTTTTCCCCTCCTCTATAAACATGATACAAAAACAATGTTATCTTGAAAAAGCTTTTCCTATCTGACTCGAGAGGTTCTTCCTCCTGCAGGCAGCAGCAGGGGCAGAGCAGCCTGCAGCCCTTCCAGGGTGCCCCTGAGTCGGGAGCAGGCTGCAGCTTGCTCTGCAGCTGCAGCTGTTGGGACACGTTCATTCATTCCTGCTTGCATGGAGCAAGCTCTGGGAACGTTCCCTTATAAGCTCATTGGCCTGAAATACAGGTTGGATTTTTCACCCAGAAGTCAAAATTACTCAAAAAAAAAATTTATTTATTATTATTTTTTTATTTTTATTTTTAAATTGTTTTTATTATAACAGACTGTTACAACAGGTTTTAAATGAAGTCTAAACTTACAAGGGGCAAAAATATTTTCTGAGCATTATGATCCTATTTTTATAAAATCTTGCATAAGGAATGAAGGTTTAAAACACAGGTGAAATCAGGGAACTTGTTCCTCTCAGGTATTTAACTCAAGTTTGTGGTAGTTGTGGGATTTTTTTGGTTAAAGTTGAACAACCTGAATGTGTTTTTCCCTTTTGTATTTTGAGGCGTGCAGTGTATGAACATGTCAGGCATTAGATAATTTTGGGTTAAAATTAAGGATCCCCTTGGCTCAATATCCTGCCTCCCAGCAGTGACCACAAGCAGCTGCTCTTGGCTGCAGTGCCAGTCACTTTCAGGCCCTGATAAACTGGTTTTTAATCTGCTGAAGCTGGAGTAGTTTTGTTCTCTCCCGTTTTGTCCCTCTAGAGATGGAACAAAATGATCCTTGCCAGATGTTTTTAGAGCTGCCTCTGAAGAGCAGGGGTCTTTCATCTTGGGTATTGGACTGTTTGAATGAAAGGATTTTAAAAAACCCCTTTTCTTGGAAGTTCTATTCTACAGAAATCACAAGTATCTGGGAATTGCTTTGCTGTGTCCCACTCTCAGTGGATGTAACTGATTATCTGGCCATTAATAATGACTGGTTAATCAGTGCTAAGTGTATGGTTGCAGTTCATAATCTATTCTATAACACATATATCTAACATGGGCTTGGTTTTATTTAGTAAAGCCAATGATTTTCATACCAGGCTTCATAAATAAACCCCAAATCTCATTGTTCAGTGCTAGAGCTTGTTATTGCCTATTAAAAACAAACATACAACCCAAACCTCTCCATATCCTGGCTTTAAGCTGTGTCTGTCCTCTTTAAATCTTTGGTTACATAGAAATAATGACCTTTTCCAGCTGTTTTTGGACACTTTCTTAGCCTCTCCTCACACAGGGATGTCTGAGAGCACAGGACCCCTGTCCTGGTGCCAGCTCTGGTGCCAGTTCCACAGCCCTGCCCCTGCTGCAGCTGCATCCCAGGCTCAGGGCCCTTCGCTGTGAGGGCTGAAACTCCTTCTGCGTGTGAAACTTGTGTCTCTGATGTGCCCATGCCACACCAGGCTGAAGGTTTTAGCAAGGTGGCTTTGAAAACCCTTTTTTGAGAGCTCCAAAGAGAGCCAGAAACGCTGTTTGAGAGGAGGTTTGTGGCTGGTTTAAAATCCTGCTGCTGTTGAAGCATCCCTGTAATGCAGTTAGTGCCCAGCTCGGTCTGCAGAGCCAGGGATGGCGATGCCCAGGGCCGTTCCGTGGGCAGCACAGAATGCTGGCCTGCGTGTCATGTTTGGGCTCTGGTTTTGTTTTGGGGTTTTGTTGTGGGTTGTATTTTTAAACTGAATGGCAGCACTGAGTTATTTGCCTGGGGTTTGAGCTGTTGCTGGCTGGCCCAGGATGTGCGGGAGCAAAGGGAGCGCAGCACGCAGGGACAGCGCTGAGGGCACGGTGACCACAGCAGGACCAATAAAGCCCGGCTGCTGCTGGCTGCGAGGAGCTGCAGGGGAGCACAGCTGGGTCCCTCAGCCCCGTGCCAGCCCGCGTGAAAAATGTAATTACTGCAGAGCAGTGCTGAGCTCTGGCAGTGGAAAGGGAACCATGAAAGGAGCAGCAGCCCCATTTCTGAGCCTCCCTGCCCCTGCAGGGCCAGCGGCGCACCCAGCCTGGGTGCTTCCATCAGAATCCTCTCCTCCTCCTGGGAAAGGCCTTCCCTGGGTCTCCGGGGCAGGGATTCACATCAGGGGCAGGGCAGGGCTGGGCACAAATCCCCAAATGCCTTTTGCCATTGCCTCCAGCCTCGGGGGACTTGTGCTGTGCATTCTCAGCCCTGGATCCTGCCTGGCTCTGGGCAGCAGCAAGTCCTGAGGCCAGGTTCTCCCCAGAGCTGTTCTGCTGTGCTTGGGGCAGCTCGGGGTGCCACGGCCCTGTCCTTTGTGGCACTGTGGCCATGGACAGAGCTGCCAGCTGTGCCAGCCTGGTGTAACTGGTGAGTGTGGGAACAGGGCAGGTGACAGGGGGTGAAGCTCGTGTCTGTACTGGGAATTGTGCAGGAATTGTTGTGCCAGCCTGGTGTAACTGGTGAGTGTGGGAACAGGGCAGGTGACAGGGGGTGAAGCTCGTGTCTGTACTGGGAATTGTGCAGGAATTGTTGTGCCAGCCTCCCTCCCTCTCTCCTCCTTCCCCGAGCTGGGAGAGGAGAGCTCTGCAGCAGCCTGTGCGCAGTCCCTGCCTGTCCTCACCTCGGCACTGCCTCGTCTCTGGTGCTGCCCCTGTTCCTCACAAGGGAGAGGGCAGGGCTGGAGCTCTCTCTGCTCTCGGAGCTCTGGAAGGGATGCTCTGTGCATCAGAAGGCGCTGCTGGCCCTGCTCTGCCACAGAAACCTCCTCCTCCTCTTTGCTATTCCAGCGCTGGCTCCCAGCTCCTTTCTGACCAGCCCCTGTTTACTTTGCAGAACACAACGTTGCCATGGCAACAGGTTACTTTTCAAAGGGAACATCTTGTCATTATATTTAATCCACTGCAGCTGAGGAGGACTGAAATATTAAGTTGTTGTTGCTATGGATACTGCTTTGTTACAGCAGTTTCTTTTGTGTCACATTTCATGTACAGTGTTGGCTCCTTTTCTCCCTTTCCCATCGAATAAACACAGGATGCCATTCCATTCTCATTGTAATTGCTCTCACCAATATGATTTTGCTTCAAATCTGAAGTGCATTTTAGTTTCCATAGCAAGAATTTTCCTTTCTGTTTGAAACGCATTCCTGGGGATGTGGAAGCAGTAAAAATTATGGAGCAGGTTGTGTGCCCTTGAGGAGCCAGGGGCTTTGTGCCCTTTTAAAATCCAAGTGGGATGTCAAGCATCCTGCCAGAGCCTCCTGCCCAGCAGCTCAGCCCAGCCCTCACCTTTTGAGCAGGGGAGGGAGCACCTGGAGGTGTGAATATTCCCAGGAAATGGTGATTGGGAATATTTCTGTCCACGTTTCACGAGGAATGGTTGGAGAGCCCCACTGAGTTCCCACAGAAGGAGCTGGGAGCAGAAGTGCTGTCCCAAACTTTGCTTTTAACTTTGCAATTACAGGATGCTCCAGCTTTGATTCTTAAATGGCTTGTTTGTCATATTCAGTGTCATATTCTCAGCTGGAGAAACTGGGAGCTGGGGGGTGTTTGGTTTTCCTGTTTGATCTGAAACCAGCCCAGTGCTCAGGGTGGGCACAGACCCTGCTCAGGAGCCTTGTGAGCTTCACTTGCACCGATGAGTGGGGATGTGCAGGCTTTGAAATGAATTCTGGGGGGAAAGGAAGAGCATCAGCATTTTCTGCTGTCAGCTTCCCCTTTGCTCCTCACATGGAGGAATTCTGACACCTTGTAGTAACCTGGTATTTAATGTATACCTTTGTAAATAGAAAATTAATTTCCTCGTTCAGTCATTTCCTTGCATAACTTGAAAACAAGGGAACCATGTCAGGTTGTCTTGCAAAAATACGCATTGGGGGAAAACATTTTGACACGTTCTCATTGTTTTCTGGAGAATTTTGGCTCGTTTCTGGAGTGGATTTTTTCCTAGGAGAGTAGCACTGTCCCAGCCCTTCCACAGACCAGGTTACTCAACTCACCTGAGCACATCCCCTCCTGTTTCCTAAACAATGTGTTATTTCTGCTTCTGCTCCATTTGCATTGGAAACGCAGTGACAAAAAAGACAGAATATCACCCTGAATTTCATTAATTGTTTCATTGCTGGTTTTTTTTCTTTGTATCTTAGGAGGCTAAACAGTACCCAAGGTGAAATCAGAGTTGGACCCAGCCACCAGGTAAGGGGCTTTGTTTGTACTCCAATATCCAGAGATGCTTTTGCCTCTTGATCTGTTCAGATGTTTAAAATTGCATGTGTTCAGATACAGTGAGGGGTTTTAGAATCATCTTTACATGACTCACTTTAGTGAGATCTTTACAATTCCTTAGCTCGGCTACTGAGATTTTTCTGTGTCAGGTGTTGATATGTTAATGGTTTTTAGTAGCAGAAGTGCTATTGGGTTAATTCTTGAATGAGATTGAGGGAATGTGAGTAACTGCTGGAAGTTAAAGAAGTGCTTTAAGTCATTGGGATTGTTAAAATAGAAATTGAGGAAGTGTTTTCACACCCTGGGAAGCAGAATAAGGTTAAGACTCTAGATGTTCCTGGTATGTTAATTCTAATTTGAGAGAAATCCTTCACAAGCATTGGAAATAATCTGTTCTTAGAGAGTATTAACATGGAACTTGCTCTGGTTCATAGGGCCAGATCTGTCACTGGGAGCTGAGGCCTCTCCTTTTCCTGAGGAATTGACTTTGTAGTGTCCAAGTGCTGGAGTTTTGCATCCAAGTGATGAATATTCATTCAGACCCTCTTAAAAATCTTGTTTAAGAACTAGTGAAAGTAAATATTTATGGAACCTGATGTCACATTCTTGAGGATGTTTTGCCTTCAGAGGAAAAAAGTCCTTGGCAATTAAACCTGTAGTGTTCTTTTCAGCAGTCATAACAAGAGTACTGTAAATGATACCTTCAAAACAACTTTCATCTCAAATTGTCATCTAATATTTTGGCAGGGATTAGTCACCCTGCTCTAAGGTATAATTACCACGTGCATTTATGGATGGGGAAAAAAAAGGAGGAAGAAGGTCCATGGATTTAGGATACTGTTAATTCCTGCTTGCTTTGTGTTTTAGACTTCCATTGCTGTCTCACTCATCCTCGTTTCTGACAGATGTCACCCCTGACCCCCCCTCAGTGAGCACAGGGTGAAAGCAGCAGAATCCAGAGCCCTGAGCTCCCAGCAGAGGTTTCTGGTGGTTCTGGTGCCTTCATTTCCCCTCAGCTGTGCAGGGTGCAGGTGTCACAGGGGCTGGGGTGGGGTTTCCTCAGTGCCCAGATCCCCCCTGCCCCTGCCTGGGTCACCTCAGCAGCAGGGACACGAGTGAGACAAATGTCAGCGGGGATAAATGTTCTGTAGGGTTGCAGAACTCTCAGAATCAGCTCCCAGGGGAGCAGAATGGGTCTCTGCTGAGCTTCTGGCTGCAAATAACAACCAGAGAGGTTTGGAGTCCCCACCTTGGAGGTGGCACTCAGTGCTCAGGGCTGGGGACAAGGTGGGGATGGGTCAGAGCTTGGATTTGACCATCCTGGAGTTCATCTCCAGCCTCAGTGATGCTGTGATGAAGAGGAAGCTGCTCCTGGGGGTAACTGCAGTAGTTAAGCATTTTCCAAGGGTGCAGGAGGCTGAGCATGGGCTTGTGCAGCCCCCTGGTCGCTGGAGTGCCTCTCTCTCACAGAAATCCCAGTGCTGCCTTGTCCCTTGCCAGAGAAGAAGTTCAATGACATTGCCATTTTCCCAGGCAAGAAGTAAAATAAAGTACAGATTAAAGAGCAGAACATGAAAGACATCTGAACCTGTGACTTGTAATTACTGGTTATGTATAAATGTTGCCTCTCAAATACGTTTAGCGTTGTGAGTATAGGAGGTAATTACAGGGCTTAAAAGCTGTTTCTGAAGAGGCTCTCAGCTATCTCATCTCAGAGCAGTAGATGAGTAAAGATGCTAATTGGGTCTCTGGATAGAGTGTAATACTTATTTAGAGGCAGTGTTCATTTCGCTGAGCTATCTCCCTTTCAAGAAATGTCTTTGTTTCTCTTTTAGAGTTCTAACAATTTACTGAGCATTTAATATTAAACTTAGTGTCAAATGGGTAGGGTTTCTTGCTGATTTGCAATGGGACACACATGGTGTTCTGTGGGGCCTGGATCAGCGTCCCTGTGAGAAATGCAGCTGCTGGGTCTGAGGGGAGTTAATTGTCCATCAGCTCTGGGCTCCCAAGCCACGGGGGCTGTGCAGTGCCAGATGCTTTCCTTTCAAGCCCTGCTCTTCCTGTGTGCAGAAAGGCTTCACTGGCAGTGGGCTGAGGTGCTGTGAGCCCCGAGTGATCATCAGGAAAACCACTGCCCTTCTGAGGAACGAATGCTGGATAAAGGGACTGGGCTGGGGATTGGTAACTCAGCATCCTCAGAGTTCTGAGACGTGGAACAAATCCCTTCACCACCTGTAGGCTGAACATCTTCCATCTACCAGATCCTACCATTCCAGAGACTTTGTGAACCTGTGTGTCCCCCTGCCATCAGCAAGAGCTGCCCTGTCAGTGTGAACTGGTTGTTTTCCAGGCCAAGCTCCCTGAGCTGCAGCCGTTCCCGTCCCCGGACGGGGACACGGTGACACAGCACGAGGAGCTCGTGTGGATGCCGGGAGTCAACGACTGTGACCTGCTGATGTACCTCAGGGCAGCCAGGTGTGTCCAGCCCCGCTCCTGCCGTGCCTGGGGGCTGCTGGGCTGGGCTGGGGTCTGTTGGCTGAGCCCCCCCTTCGCTCTGGGGTGCCGTGGGTGCCAGCGGCGTCGGCTGAGATGTTCAGTTTGAGGCAAAACCACTCAGATTTGGGCCAGCACAGCACCTTCCCATCAGCTGTGCCTCTGGAGCTGAAGTGCAAAGGCAGCAGTGTGCTGTGGGATGGGTGACAGGGGAGGAGCTGCTCTGGGTGGAGCAGCTGGGCCAGCAGGGTTTCCCTTCAGGGAATCCCACTGGGAGCTCCAGTTTGCATTTCAGTTCTTCCCTGGTGGGTTCAGCAAGCCCACTGGTGGGCTTCACAGTAATGCAGGGTCTCAGTAAATCACTTGTAGCTCGCAAGGCTTCAGAGACTGAGGAATCTGCAGTTTCAGTCAATTTTCTGACATAATAAAACCAAGACGACAGCACAAAGTTCACTGTCTCTGCTGGGACTGTGTTCTGCTGTCTGCAGGTTTCAGCTCCTGTAATCCTGATCAGGCTCTGCTCCTGTGGCAGTGCAGACTTTCAGCTGATGAAAGCAAATTAGGTTGGATTTTAATGCTGGATTTATTCCATGTGCTGAGGTGACTCAGCTTTGCAGTTTTGTGCTACCTTGCTTTGATCCACAGTGTCGCAAGGCCCTAAAATTCCTGATTTAAGGTGTAAATGCAGTATTTGGGTGGTGCACAGGGAGTGCCTCCAGCACAGCTGAGGAACTGACCCTTTCCCTCACCCTGCAGGAGCATGGCAGCCTTTGCAGGGATGTGTGATGGGGGATCCACGGAGGATGGATGCGTGGCTGCCTCCCGGGACGACACCACCCTCAACGCCCTCAACACAGTAAGTGACCCCCGTGGGGAGGAGCAGCCTTCCTGCACTCCTGGCCTGCCCAGAGCTGGGACTGCATCAAGTATTGAGCAGGCAGAGCAGATTTTGGGATCACATTTTTTGGTGGTAGCTTCCTTTCAAGTACCAAGTGATTTTCAAAGCCCTGAGCTGCAGAGGTTCAGTGATGAACTCGTGGGTGCTGCCGTGGAGGTGACCCCAGGGAGTGTTTTTGGGGAGCCCCTGGCCTGGCTCTGAGGCTTTCCACACAGCCCAGCTAACCTGGGGTTTTAACTGGAGTTGAAATCTCTGCATTCTGCACAGGGAGAGTGTTCCTGGTGTTCCTTTCCCTTGGCATGGAGGCCCCCTGGCTCTGGTGCCTCCCCACTCTGCCCTTGGCTGAGTTGCTCCTGACACCCTTCTCAGACACTCACATTTCTGTTAAGGTTAAATAATCATTAAAGAGGTTCTGGAATTGGAATTTCTTTCCCCTTATCTATAATAATAGCCTAATGTAGAAAATTCATTTAACTTCACTGCTTCTCTATCTACTTTAATTACTCCCTTTAATCGCTTGGCAGCCTGAGGAATCTGCAGTTGTAGAGTTCGTGCTTCTGAAATTAGATTAGTCCCAAAATATTTTGGTTTTGTTCCTCTGGTTCTTTCTCTTTGTGTTTCTAGTGGATGTCTATTTTAGAAAATGCTTTTCTTGTCCACTTTGAATTTTTCTAGAAAAGAGTTTCCTTATAAATAATAGTTCTGTCAGGGATATTTTAAGCAACTTTGACTTATTTCTGAGACCCTGCTTTTTTGACTTGTAACAGTTTAGATAGGTCACCTGTTGTCCTGACAAAAGGGTAGCTTTTTTATCTCTCAGTTCACCACCTATTTAAAAGAGATCAGATTTATCTGATAAATGATTTGTGAGCCTCTTAACCTGCACTAAGTTGTGTCTTTGTTTAGAAATGATCATATGCAACCCAGAAGATGAACGTAAAAGAAAATGATGTGGTATGATTTCTTATTATGGAAATCCAATAAACTTCAGGGTAGCACTTCACATAAATCAGTCTTGACAAGTTCCTTTGCTGCTGTTTTATTTATGTAATAACAGGTGCTGTAAGCCCCCAGAATGATTTATTGTTAATTATGCCAGATAGAAATGAAGATCATGGAAGGCACAATGCAACATACAGACATCACATACATGTATTTATATCTCAGCTCACTGAAATGATTATTCACTCAGCATTCCAGGTGAATTCCAGCTCCTGCTCCTTTGTTTGGCTGTTGGGGTTTGCTGCCACATTTGTCACTGTAACCCTTAGGAAGGAAATAAAGTTTTGCTTTGGGGTTTGCTGCCCTCCTGATGGGAGGGCTGGGGGAGGACACAGCAGCTCCTGAAAGTCTTTCACCATAATAATGGTGAAAAAATAATCCCAGACAGCTCATCCTGCTCTGAGGGGGGAAGGTGATGCCAGGTCTGACAATCCAGGGAAGGATGGAACAAGGTGAATATTGAGAAGAAACCTTGCTGCTGCTGCTGGCAGTGCTGAGGACGGAGAGCTGGGGGAAATCCTAGAGCAGTTCCTTCCCCTCCCTCCTTCCCCTCCCTCCTTCCCCTCCCTCCTTCCCCTCCCTCCTTCCCCTCCCTCCTCTTTGCCCTCCAGACTGATTTAGCATCAGATGTGGTTTAAGATCCTTTCTGTGTCTACACCGGTGCAAAGCCAGAAACTCCTGACCTCTTTTATCCTTTAGACCTGTGCCTGCTGGTCAGGGGTTCTGCAGGGCTGTTCCCAGAGATCCCAGGTCAAGCAGGAATTAATTCACTGCTTTGAGCTCAGATTTGACAGAGCTGCAGAGGAAGAGTTCCTTGCCAGTGGGCAGCCTTGCCTGCTGTTCTGTGGAACAGCCCCTGGGGCTGGCAGGCTGCAAACCCAGCGTGGAACACGCACTCTCTGAGGTTCTGGTCCTGTTTTTCTGGGGAAATCAGAGCCAGCCACTCCTGTTTATCCTCATAAGGTAAAAAAATAGCACCACTTTAACTGGTGTGGTGCTGCATGGAGGAGAGCCCAAACAGTGATGTGCTAACATTGTGTAAATCTCTCTTTACTAACAGTGGTGTTGTGCCTTCTCATAGCTCTGCTGCATGGGAACGTGTCATCATGAGTGACAAACGTGACAGGCTAATCTCAGTGCTAGGAAATTCAGTTCTAACTAAGATGTCACCCAGACAAATTACTCCCTGTTTTAACTTGCCCTTAGACCAGATTTTCTTGTTCATTAACTACAGACAAGGTTGAAAGCATAAAAAAAAAATTATTTAAATCTATGTTAGCATTTCTCCTTATGACTGGTTTTCCTTGTGGATGATGATAATGAGCAGCTCTCTCCTGGTTCACACGAGGCAGGGCCAGGCTCCCTGCCCGGGCCTGTCCCAGGAGCCACCTCAGTGCAGGAGACAATTCTGCCACTTGGACTTTCCATTCATCCTCACCCTCACTCTTACAGGCAGGTAAAAAGGGGCCAAAACTGACTGCTGTGATTGCTGTTAAAATTTTGGGGGAATATGCAAAATACTCCTATTTTTTTAAAGGTTTTTTTAAAGTGCTGTTGTGGGTTTTACAGGTAACTGGCAAGTTCTTGCCCTGGCTGTGTGTGGAGCACTGGCCATGCCTGGATTGCCTCACAGATGTTTTGCAGCTGCATTTTGGGCTCTTTGTGATGCAGCTGCATCACAAATATCAGGCTTTTTAATCTTCAACATCAGCTCTTTAGATGGTTAAAATAGATTAGAACTGATGGGGAGAAATGGAAGTTGGGGGGTTTTTCTGTTTGATTTTGTCTGATACCCAAATAATACCCTAAAGGGCACTTGGGGCTCTTGTCTTGATGGGTTTTAGAAATGGTTGATAAAAATTAAAATGAGCATTTTCCATTTCCATAGTGGGGCAAGATGTCCGTAGCTGTACAGAATATCCACAGCCCACTGAAATTTGTCAGCTCTGCTGCTGAAAGAAGTGGCCTGAGTTACATTTTGTATGAAATGAGGTGTTGGGGTGGAGTTATCCCACCCAAACTCAGAGCTGCTCAAGCCACGTGGCAGGAATCCCCATCCTGATTCCCATTTTCCTTGGGATTTTTTTCCTTCTCCCTCATCTTGGGGTGTGATTTGTCCAGGACAAGTCATCATCCCATGGAAGGGCAGGCTCTGGAACCTGGAGAGCTCTGGAATTCCATCGGTGCTGGGCGTGCTGCAGCCCCACAAGAGCTGAGCCATCCCTCCTGCTTTCGGGTCCAACCCAAACCAGGCTGGCACTTGGTGGCTTTGAAGCAGTTCAGTAAAACTCTGATGAGACAGCAGCAATTTTTTCCTTGGAGAAGAAGTCTCTGAGGTCTCAGTGTTGTTAATGGGCTGCAATTATTTAATGCTGAGCCCTGGATGGAGCCTGCCTGAGCTGGGCTTTGCCAGGCAGCTCGTGATGGCTGTAATTGCCACAGGAAGCCTTGCTGGAGCAGGAGCTGCCAGATGCAGGGGCACTCTGCTCTAAAAAGGTCACAGGAAAGGGACATTTAAATTAAGTTATAAATTACAATTGAAGAACAATATTTTGATGAGCAAGCCCAGAGATGTCAGAGCTGTAAGATGTAATTCATGGGTTCATTACAGGCTGGAGGTGCCTGACAGCTGAGCCATGCCAAAGGAGAATTTATTTGCAGCATCACCCGGACAGAAATGGCTCAGAAGCTGCAGTAGGAACTGGGAATCTTGTGGGAATGTGCCGCCCTGGTGGTGAAATCCCTTCCCTGGCACCTGGCTTTCTTTAATAGCAATGTAAAGGAGGCTTTTGGACACGTGCACATGCAGGATTTTGCTTTAATGCTGTCCCAGGATGCAGAAGGTGCTGTATTTTCTGCTTTAAGGGACATTTGTGGTGGTTCCCTTTGTTGCTGTTGCTCACAGATAAAATGTCACAGTGGTGCCAAATTTGGGTGGCAGAGTTAATGCTAAAAATGGAGATTCTCTGGCTGGACAATGGTCCAGTGTTTGTAGAAATACCTGGAGAACATCAGGCAGAAGTTAATGAAACCAGAGGCAGTCATCATTAGCTGTTCTTTATACCTTTGCATCTTGCCAATAAAGTGCTCAGGAATATTAAATGACTGAAAGCAAAAAGCAGAGAATGAGCCAGGCTGGAACATGTAAATTTAACTCCTGCACTTAGAGAAAAGACCTTTCCTTTCTGCTGCGTTATCCTACTCCTGGCATTTATAAAACATTATTTTTTCCCCTCCCACCTGCTAAAAGTAACATTTTTCAGGAGACTCTAAGCCTCTATCATGTTTTTCACAGGGGTCTTCTCTGCTCTGTGGCTCTTCTGTCAGTCTGTGCTGAGGGGGTTTGGGATTGTTATTAATGTAATTACTTGGTCAAAAGTTAATGGTCACATTTTCTGTTGCTGATCTGGGACAGCCTTGCTGGCCTGTAAACTTTTCATTTTCTGCAGCAGTTGCCTGTCAGACCAGGTTGTTCTTTCTGGGCTTGTCTGGTTTATTTTTCTTGCAGACTGAGCTGCTTGGGCAGTGGGGCTGCCAGGGAAAAACACGTGTTGTCCTTGAGGCAAAATAAAGATGCCCTCCAAGTTACAAAGAGGCTTTGGCATCCCTCATGTGTTGGGAGGGAAACAGAAACCCCATTTTCCCCAGCACTGTCACATTTCCTAAGTGAAAAATCTTCTAGGTAGTGGCATGCACAGAAAAGAAGTATTTGCAAGGTGAGCTGGCAAAACAAACAGTGCTTTTTTCTTTGAGATGGATTTGTTCCCAGTGCTGGAGTGCAAACAGGGAGGAAAATTAATGTGTACCCAGCAGAAAAGGCAACATCTTATTTTCATGCCTGTAAGTAGGCATTGCACCCCACGGGAGCCTTAGAACTGGGTTTTTTTTTCAGTTGGTTTTATTTTTCAGGCAGTTTTGGTGTTTGAGCAGGGCCAGTGAGGGCTGGCACTGCCAGGCAGTGGCACTCAGGGCTGCTGGTGGCCCTGCTGGTGGCCCTGCTGGTGGCCCTGCCGTGCTGGCACCTCCCAGAGCCGCAGCTGGAAAGGGGCTCCAGGGAGAATTGAACTTCTGGAAGTTGGGGCATTGTTGTCTTCTGTTGCCCTGTATCAGAGCAGGGAATTAATTACTGCACCCAGTGCCTGCAGCCTCCCCCGAGGGGCCATAAAAAGCTGAAAATTAATAGAAAACTTCATAGAAAACCACTCTGGTTTAGTTTTCTTTCTTGTCCACCCTCTGTTATTCAAGCACTTGTTTCACTGCAGAAACCCCCTGTTTGTATTGTTGTTTTAGTTGTTGGTGAAGAAAAAGCAAGTTCAGGCTGCCAGTTAAGGAAGATTTCTGTTTGTTCCTTCCACTGCAGGTAACAGCAGAGGGCTGTGCCCAGGAGTCACCTTTTATTTTTAGAAGTGCTTTCTTTTTTCTTTTTTTTTTTTTCCTTTAAAATTCCCCTAAGTATTCAAAACTAATGAACGCCCCAGTATTGGTGCAGGGGGAAGAGCACCTTCAGCAGTTCAGGTCTGTTCCTGCTGACAGCAGGAGATTTGAGCCACTTGGTGTGAAGTAGAACCCATCATGTATTAATTTTTATTTTATCATGGCTGACATCACATTGAGCCCTGTGAGTAGAGAGGAGCAGTGTGACTTTGGCTTAAACCTTACCTGGGACAGGTTTAGGAAGGGAGGGGAACAAATTAAGCTGCTTGGTTTAATGCTGCTTCTTCCACTGCTAAAACCTCAGTTACCCTTCAGGTTGTTTAAATTTCACTTCATACCTCAACAGTAAAAATAATTAGGCAGAGAATATCTCATGTGGCTTCCTGTAGTGGTTTTTTTTTTTTTTTTTCTCCTCCAATATCAGATCACTGCTAATTCCTTTGAATGATCTATTTGTCTTCTTTATTTTTCAGCTACATGAAAGTAACTATGATGCTGGGAAAGCCCTGCAGCGCTTGGTGAAGAAACCTGTGCCAAAGCTGATTGAGAAGTGTTGGACTGAAGATGAAGTGGTAGGAAATGATTTATCTCCTCCGCCCTTTGTGGTTCACATTGCTCCTCTTGCTTTTTTATGTTGTTTTTGTTTTTTTTTCCTGAAGAGGTAATCTTTATGAGCAAGAGGAGGGCGGGTGTGTAAATAAAAATACACATGCATGGGTATATAAATGAGAATTCATGGGTATATAAATGAAAAACTCCGATCCAGTGCAAGACAGAATTGCTCATGGAAAAGTGACAGAGGAAAAGTTTGGTTGATTTTTTTTTTCCCTTTTGCCATGAGTGCGTCGATTTTTTTAAGCTGGTTAATTGGTGAAGTGTTTAAAGAAGTGAAAAATAAAAATGTGGTCTTGTTAAGCTACTAATAAAGCTGGCATTGGTGCTAGAAAATAGAACTGATTAATGGAGGAAACTTTCACGGTCTCTTAGTGGTTTTAATTATTCAGGCAGTGGCTGCAGAGATGTTTTAAGCTGTAGATTCTCTGCAAGGCTTTCAGGGAGTTCCTGCAGTGAGTGATGTGTGCTCTGCCCTCTCCTTGTTGAAACCCTTGTGCAGGAGCTGGGGGAGGCTGGGCCAGCCCAGAGCCCCTGCCTGGGGCTGGTTCCAGGCCCAACAAAGAACCCTTGTGGCTGCCTGGGGAAGGGAGGGAGGGAGGATCCAGTGCTGGCAGCGACTCCAGGGCGTGAGCAGAGCCTGGGACCAGCTCTCCTGATCCCTTCTGCACTTATCTGGTCCCAAAAAGGAGGTTTGTGTGGGGAATGAGTGCTGGAACAAAGCCCTGGGGTGCTGTGCCCTGTGTTGGGGAAGTTTGGGTGGAGATGGCTCCAGCCTGTGCTCCCTGCACACATCCGTGCTTAACTGGGCAGTGCCAGCACCTCTCTCCTTCTCCCTGCGGAGCTTTTTCCCCTCTCCTCATTTTTTTCCATCAGCAGCCCCGAGCTGTGAGTGCTGGAGCTGCTGCACTCAGGGGTTTTGATGATCCACCCAGGTTAAATGAGAGAGAATCGAGCCTTACCAATGAAAAAAACAAAGTTTATTGACAAGTGAAGCATTCCTGCAGAAGTGCAGCCCCTGAGCACAGAGTAATGATCACTGACTCTATAAATCATTGTCAGCCCCAGCTCATTTGATCATATTTGTTCTTGTTCTGCTCCATCCAAGTTTCCAGAAACGTTTGGCAGCCCTCCAGCCTGGGCAGAGGCAGAGATCAAACTGTGCTCTTATTTATAGAGAGCAGAGCTCCACCTGCACGGCCTCAGAGCCTCTTGGTCCCTGCAGCTCCAGCCTCAAGCAGCTGGGGCTGCATTTTGGAGCATTTCAGAGCCTTGCAAGGGAAGTTTCCTTATTGCTGGCCCTGGGAAAATGAGAATTCTGATCCACAGGGTGCTAAAGCTGCACAGGAATTCTGCAGTGAATGTTTGTCAGAAAATACTGAGGTGTCAAACCCTGAGTCTGGCCAAAACAATTGAATCGTGGTGACAGCGTTAACTGTGCGTGTCCCCTTCATCTCAGGGTGCCAGGGATGGAGCCTGCAGGGATGGGGTGCCTGATAATCCCAGAGAGAGGTCTGGGGGAAATGGAGACCTGGGTCCAATCCTTGGCCTTATTTGGGCTTGACTGACTCATTAATAGCTCTTCTTGCAGCCCAGCAAATGCCTGCTTAAATTTAAGTTTTGCAATTGGATAAATACGCAGATCACACACCTGATACAGAGTTTTGATCAGTTTACCTGAATAATAATGATAATGATACCACCATATTTTAAAATTTTGTGGACTCTCAGCTGCCCAAAGACAAAGCTTTTGTTTTTCATTTAGGACAGCTCTGCTGCCTGTGTCCAAACTGTGAGGTAGGAGCTGCTTGGCAGTGTCAGACCTGATTAAAACAAAGGATGGGAGTTGTGTTATTTTTACTGCTGCTGCTGGGGTTGCAGATGTTTAGATGGAATTAAACAGAGGATAAAATTGGCCACTGATTGAGTTACACAAGGGCTGTGTAAATATGAAGAGGGAGGTTTGTTGTTTCCCTCGTGTCTCTGAACCTGTGGCTATTTTTAAACCTTTTTTTGTCCCAGTATGTAAATTCAGAGGCACAGAGTGAGGGCCAGCCCTGCTCACAGCCTGGGAGAGTGGCTGGAGCTCCTGGGGCCCCGCTGTGTGCATGGGCAGCTCTGAGCAGCTGTTTCCTGTTTGTGAAGGCTCCTGCCCCACCTGACAGCTTCCATTTCCAGCAGAGATTTGATGGGCAGGGCTTGGTTCCTCTGGTAATGCTCACAAATTCACTTCTGTGGGCAAGCTGGAGCAATTGTCCCATTTAATGCCTGAGTGAGGCCCATTCTGAGCACACAGCAACCTCCAGCAGCATCACCTGCTGCTCAGGGGCTGCAGATTCCAGGGAAAGCTGGGATTGTTTGGGGAGATGCCAGGAGCAAAGTTGGTTTGTGCCTCTTAGAGGTTTCAATGTGCACTCAAGCCCAGCACAGGGTGCCAGAGCAGCGAGTTCTGCTCTGCACCTCGTGTTCACCTCAGAAAATGCCCCTTTAGCCTTTGCCAGGTGTGGGATTTTTGGATGCAGGCAGCCAGGAATCCTCCCTGGGGATGGAATGGTGCTGGTCTGCTCTTCTCCACTTGGAAACCCTTCAGAACTGCCAGGGAATAGAGTTTGGAACCAGGAGATGCCTTGGACAGTGCCTGTGTTTCCTCTGGTGCTTGCCCTCGTGATGGAGCTGGGTCCTTTCCACAGATCCCAAATCTGGAACCAGCATGAGCAGAGGTTGAACCAAACATCCCATTCCCTGCTGTGCTTCCAGTGGGAACATCTCCCAAGAGAAATTGTCCTCATAAAATTTCCACGTGTCTTAGCACAAAATCTCCTCTGCAGAATGCCCTTTGTACCTCGGGGCTGTTCAGTACAACTCTGACCCTGCTCCAGGTCCAAACATGAGCTCCCGTTACAGATCAATAACCTATCAAAGAGCTGTAATTTATACAGGGTACCGTGGTCATCTTTAGTTTTGGTAACCTGATGGGAAGGTTTTCTGTTCTGGAGTGCTCCATGTGCTGGAAATGCGAAGGAGAGGAGCTGCCTCTGACTGCTCCTCACCCAAGAGCCCCAGTTCCACCTCACCTTTTTATCTCTTCATTCACAAGGTGCTTTTTCCCCCCTCTTTATCAAAAGTTCTGACGAAATCAATAGGGCTCACAGGAGAGAGAAATCTGAATCAGAACTAAAGGAACCTGCAGTTTATTAGGTTTTTAATTAAACATGATGAACACATTTTAAATACCACAAAGGCCCGGGGCTGAGCTGCATCTAATCGAAACAGATTAAGTCACCCATCCACACTTGGGTAGTTATTAATTCTGTTTATTTATGCATGCTTGCTACAGGCAGAGTTTGCTGCTGCTCTGCTGCAGTTTATTGCACAGGGGTGCTCTCCTGCATGGAGCTGCTCCCCATTAGCATTCAGATGTTGATTATGAAGAACTGCTGAGGCTTAATTGAAGCACCTTTGGAACTCGGGGCTGTGTCTTCCAAAGTTAAAGGAGATCTGGGTGAAGCAGCTCTTGAACATTCTTTATTGGGCAGTTCCTCCTTTTTTTCCTCTGCGCTTTGCTCCATCCATGTTAAATCCTCTCAAGGAAGTTGCCAAGGGGTCCTTAGGAAGGTTCTTGCTCCGTGTGCATCTCTGAGCAGAGCTGTCAGTGCCACCCCCTGACACCCCTGAGAACAGCCTTTTATCTTGAAATATTCTGCCTTTTAAATATTTTACATCGCTCTTGATGTCGAGTAGTTGAGGTAAACAACCTCCTCAATTTATGTGCAGGGGTAGTTAATCCTGCCTGGTGCTAAATCTTAATTGGCCGTGTACATCCATTTACAAGTTCATAAATTTTAAAATATCCACACCTGGCTTCAGCTTCAACTCCTTTATCCTAAAATAAAAGTGGAGATCCTTCTGCTAGAAAGGACAAGATACAGCAAACTGCTTTCCCCATTTGTTTGCAAGTGTTTGTAATCCAGCATGGCAGGTCAAGGAATTACTTATGCAAAACCCACAGACTTATTTGCTTGGCTTCTTTTCCTGGAATCATCCTCAAATGTCTCATCGACCCTTTTTGGAGTGTGTACTCATGAAAACATTGTTCTCATGGCTCCTCCTTTGAAGCCAGGGCCCTTCAGAGATGCTTACTTGGGCAAAAATACCATGAATTTTATTTACTGTTTATGTGGCAGCTACAGAAAATGGAATTCAGAGTCAGATTGAAACAGAGCCTCTGCAATGGTCTAGTGGAAAAAAATCGTCAAGGGATATTGGAAAATCTGGGCAGCATTGCAGGGCTGACTCCTGGAGTGGGCTTGGGAGGTTAAGACACCAGTTACTGCTCAGTTTCATTGTTTTATCCACAAAAAATTAACATTGCAGCTTCCCAGTGGAGTGACAGTCCCACTAAATGAACATTTTCTGGAATTTAGCACTCCAGCCACATTTGCAAGTGCGTTAATCAGTAACAATTGAAACTTAGCTGAGAACAAAAACCCACCAAACTCAGATTGCTGTGGCCTTGCAGGACCTGTGTTTTAAGAATAAATGAGATTTTAGTTTAAGCACGTGTGGGAAAATCTTGTCTGTGTCTTATTCTAAGAGCTCAGAGTGGAAAAGAACCATCAGCCCTCGCAGTCAAAAGTGTCCAGTGAAGGATGAAATTATTCTGCTTGGGGGGAAAAGTTGTTATTTAAAGGTTGCATAAAATTATAGTTACTGAGTAGCTGGCAGGTTTACAAAATGCTGAGGTGCGGTACAGCTGGAAAGTACAAGGTGTATTACAGCTCAAAAAGGGGAATTTGGTTTAAACACAGGTTCCTAGATGAAAGATAACAATCTTTTGTTTGTGATTAACTTGCATCAGTCTTTGATCCAAGCCCTCGTTGAAAGGGATCAATACTGCACATACAGCAGCGAGTTTATTGTCGAGTTCTTTTGGAAATAAGGCAGTGAATTAAAAATCAATTATACGTGCAGAAAAGTTTGTGTAGGGCAATCAATTCTGTCCTTTTAGTTTGCCAAAAGATTCCATTGTTTAACCAGCTGTGAAAAGGAATGAATTTTAAAAGCCTCCAGCAAATGAGGGAGCCCAAAGGGGTGGGGGGAGAGATTAAAAAAAAAAAAATTATTTCAGCATTTCATGTTCAGTAAAGGCTCTTCAGGGATAAATCTATAAATCCTGTCAGTGACCTTGGCTTCAGAATGGATGATTTCACTGCTTTCCCTGCTGTTGATCTCTGCCCAGCTGCCAGGGAAGTTGCTGTTTCCTTAACAATATCGTTTTTGGGTTTTATTGAACAGCCATAAGCTCCTTGATCCCTCTGCCTTCACGTGGAATATTTTTATCTATTAAGCACTTACCATGCTGCTGGTCCCAAAAAACACCACCACAGCTCTTTGCCTGGCTGGGAGCCACAGCTCAGGAGCTCTTTCTGAGCAGAACTCCAACGTCGAGCTCCAGCACAAACCAAACCCATCCGCAGGAGCTCCAGGAGCTGCTGGTTTGTTTCCCAGAGCAGGGTCTGCACAGCCCCTCAGCTCCCCGTTGCCAAGGGGAAGGAATCTGCTGCTTGGGAGATTAATAAACACCACAGTGGCTGATTGGCAGAACCGTGGTTTTCATCTCGTTTTCAAGGGCATCTTAAGAACGGAGCTCGCTCACATCTCCTGGCGCTCTCCATCATCTCTGTGTGCATTCAGACACAGAATGGGGTGCTGGGGGCTGGGAGGGATTGCATTTCTCCTCCCAGAGGGCAGGGTGGTGTTTTATGAGCAAGGAGGGCCAGAGGAGCTGTTCCCCAGGGTGTCGGGGGCTCTGTCCCAGCCCGGGGCAGAGCGGGGCTTCAGCAGCAGGGACAGAGCCCCTGCCTCGTGCTGGGCACAGAACGGCCCCACGCTCCTGCCTGGACCCTCTGGGGATGTCTGGCACTGCCACAGCTCCTGCCTGACCTTTTATCCAGATTTTATCTGCTCAGGGATCCGGAATCTGGGTTAAATATAACCTCCTGCTGTATCCTGTTCTGCTCCAAAAGGAAACTGAGTCAGGACATTCTAAAGAGCAGCTGGGGACTGCAGGGATCATCTCAATTCAGGATTTTCTGAGCTTAAAGCTTTTGCCGTAGCTGGAGAATCAAGGGAGGGATTGTAACTCACCTCTGGTGGTGGAGGTGAAAGTGCAATTGGAATACAGAAATGAATAATGAAGTGCTTTGATATTTTTCTGTTCAGTGTATGATAGAAATCTGCAGCTTCTTTCCAAGTTATTGTGGCTTAGTCCAAGTTGATATAGGTAAAAGTGTCTCCTTTTCAAATACTTATGTTGGAGTTACACTTTATCAAACTCGCAGAGCCTGGGAATGTATTACTTGACATGGCAAATGTCTGTTTTATTTTGGAGGAGTTGTTTGCTGTCTAAACGGCAATTTGCTGTTCCTAACAAACAAGATTGCTTTACAAACACAGAAACCCCAACCCCTAAAACAAAGCGAGTGCAGACAGATGACAGCGTTGTCTGCAACTTGACAAGATGATATTTGATTTTTGAATTTTTTCTCCCTGGTAGTTTGGGTCTCTGTCTGAGTCTTGACTTTGATTCTTCGTTTGAACAGAGAGGCTGACAGCCCCAAACCCCAAAACTTCCTGAATGTCACTGCATTCTCTGTGTTCTGCCCAACAGCTTAGCTGGGAATTATTTAGTCTGGCCCAGTGGCCATTGCAGCAGCAAATGACAAAATGCTCTTCAAATGGGTGTAGTGACATAATTCCTATTGAGGAAATGTTGATTACTGTCACAATGTGGATGTTCTGTGTGCTTTAGTGCTCAGGGCTTATCTTTCTTGCACAACATAAGCAGTATGAATGCCAAAATACACCTCATTTGCAAGTGCTGTTTGCATGATAAATTTTATGTTTCTAATCTCCCCTATCAACAGAACCAATTTTTTTTTTAATCTTTCCGATGACATAAAAATGCATTTTAATGAAGCAAATTATCAAGCTTTGTCTCTTCTGTGTACGAGCGGGGCGGCCACATTCAATTAGGCTGAAAAATGATCATTTGTTCCATTACAGGCTGTAACAGAGCGAGTGCAGAACCATGATCCATCACCAGTTGCTCAGCTTTATGTTACTTAAATCACTTGCCATCCTGTCAGGGGCTCGGAACCCTCCACGGGAGCCATTATTTAATTTAAGTTTGTAAAGGTGTCACTTGTTTGATAATAGGCTGCTTCTGTAGTAGATGAATAGGGACTAAATATTGCTCATTTTCTGCATCCATCCCAGATCCCTAATGAGTCACAAGGACAGCAGTGCCAGTGGAGCTCGTGATGATGGTGCCATGGAAGGAGTGTGAGAGCAATGAGGGCTTGGTCCAGGGGAGAACTCACACCTGGCAGAGGGTGGTGGGCACAGGGAGGGATTGCTGGGGTGTCCTGGGCAGGGATTAGAGTGGGATCAGTGCTCCCGTGGGTCCCTCCCAGGCTGGGGCGTTCTGTGAGTTCTGCTGGAGCTGGAGGGGCTTCCTTGGTGAGCCTGGCCCCGCGCCGCTCCCCGAGCCACGGTGAGGGGTTTTGGCTGAGCTGCAGGGACATTTGGATTTGGGTGTGGAGGAAAGCTGGGCTCCATGCCTGGCCACGGAGGAGCTTCACCCCGAAGCTCTTCACAAACCTGCTTGGTCCAGCTGAAGCAGAGCAGCTCCTGGAGAGCTGTGGGTGCCGTGCCCAGCTCCTCTCTGCCCTCTGCGTTCCCCGTGTGCCGTGTCCCATGTGCTGATCCCTGCCCAGGGGGCTGCAGTTAAAATCTGCTGCTCCTGCCCACTGTTGTTTTTGGACTTTGTGCCTCGTGGTTGTGACTGTTTTGTGGTGAAGGCTTTGTGGTTGTGCTGCAGCTTTTACGGCCTCCTGACACCTCCCCTGCTCCCCCCGTGCTTGTTCCACCGTGGGTTTCCCCATCCTTTTGTTCCTTCCTCCTCCCCCCAGCCCTCTCACAGCTTCCCTCAGATTTATGTGGCTTTTAGGCTGCGTGGGGAGATTGATCAGCCAGGCCTTATGCATTTAGAGGAGCTGATAAATGACACGGCAGCACATTCCCCTCCAGTGCTCTGGAATAACTTCAGTGCTCAAATCAAACATCCCATTTGCCACAAATTGGGGAAGGCAAAGAGGGCACCTCTGCTTTATTAGGGTGCATATTTCATTTATCTGTTGTGGGAGGTATTGTCCAGTTCTACGTGTCTGGGGAGGTAATTCCAGCCTCAGCACCATCTCCCCCTTGCCTCCCTCCCCAATATCCACCTTCAGGGTTTCCTTTCCAGCGTTCACCTTTGTTGCAGCTGCTTTTCTGGTTCTTCATTTTCAAATCTTTAATCATTTCCTCTCTTATTTTCACAACTCCCCCTCACTGAGGATATGTCCCTCAGCCTGGAATTTGATTTTGCCACCACCAGTTTTTCTTCTTGGCACACTCAGGTGTCTCTTGACTCCACTGCAGCCCGTGGCAGGCTTACTCTGAGAGGAATTTAGGGAGTTTCCACAGGTTGCCTGGTGTCATTTTGGCAAGGGTCAAAAACTGGAATTTGTATCCAAGTGCCTGAATTCCATCCTGGGCATCGCTGTAGTCACAGCCCCTCTGTTAATGATTTACCTGGAAAGGCAAGTCTTGATGTACAAGAAGGCTTTTTGTATATCAGCATTTTAACAGCAGTTTAAAATAACAACCAGAAATGAATCCTTTTGTGCACAGAAAAGGCAATCTGAAGTATAATCAAAAGCTTTCTGTTGTCTCTTGTCACCAGCACATTGTTTTGTTTTCTGGGTCACAAATGTGCCAGACCTTTGTTCTGTTTAACTCTTAAAAGGCACTTTTAAAAAACCATTTATGTAAAAAAGACACTCAAATCATTTTAGCTTTGTTTGCAACACTGAAAAACGGTTGATTGCAGGAGACAGAATGTTGGATAAACAGAAAACTTTTTTGTCAGCGAGGGCAGTCTCCAGTTTGGGGGTTTAAGGTTGGTGCCCACAGAAGGGGTGAGCCTGGCACTCGCCGTGTGAAACCTGCTTCATGTGCCAAGGCTCCTGAAGATCATGGAAGGGCATCTGGAGCTGCCAGCCCTGGATTGCCTCTCCCACCTGCACAGGGGGATCTGTCTGGCAGCAGAAGCTCTGTCCTGGCCATTTAAACATGAGCCTGGGTTGGCCAGCTGGATTTCTTGCTGGTGGAAATGGTTTCACTGGAATAAGGAGCTGCCTCTGTGTGCTGCTGCTGGGGGACGGTCCCGAGGGAATGTGCATTTCCAGCCTCCTGCTGGCCCAGGACTTGCTGCTCCCTCTGTGCAGTGCCACTGGTTTGGACAAGGAAATGCCTTCTCTTCCCACTCTTCTTTTAGTAGAGAAGGGAAAATTGCAAACTGAGCAGCCCTCAAACAAGAGGCTTCATCTCTGCCTGCTTCTCATCCCCCTGCTGAAATGTGGGACTGTTACCACGGCTGATAATGCCTGGAATAACCCAGGCACTGCTCTTCCAAGAGTCCAGACTGTTTATCCAACACCCCTTCCAGAGCTGGGGAAAGGAAAGTCAGGTTTCCTTTGCTGCTGCTGCTGCTTTAATGCCCAGGCAGGGTTTGATCCCAGCATCAGCTGCTGCACCGGCTCTGCGGGCTGGGCTGGGCTCGGGTTTCTGGCTCTACCTCGTTTAGGGGATCTCCTTTCTGCTGCCACACTCTGGGATCGCTGTGGGATCACTGTGGGATCTCTGGGTGATCGTTGCCTCCTCACAGCAATCACCAATGGAGCAGGGAGCATGTTTGTGTTCCTCACGAAAGCCTTTGGAGTTGGATTTTAGTGGTGCCCGGAGCAGGGGCGGGGAGGCACAGGGACCGCTCTGTCGGTGCAGCCCCTTGGCCGTTTGTCAGCAGCTCCCATCCATCTGTCCGTCCCTGCATCCATCCCTGCATCCGTCCCTGCATCCGTCCCTGCATCCATCCCTCCTGCACAGGTTGCCTAGCAACCCGGGCCGGAGCCCCCCGGAGCAGTCGGGGCTGATTTATCGGCGGGGCCGGGCAGGACCCGGGAGGCGGCACCGGAGCTTTTAACGGGAACCGCCTGGAACTGAGGCTTGGGAGTGTTTGCTCGCGGATGTGCAGTGAGCCAATAATCAGGGTGCAGTTAGAGCAAACAGAAAGGCTCCTCCTTTAGACGGAATTGATTTTTTAAAATTATTATTTTATTTTTTTGGTGTTTTGTTCTCTCGTTCCCATCAAGACTCCCCCAACAGACACAGGTACAGTGCAGAACAGGAATCAAAGCTTTGCCTGGTGCTTTGGGTGAACCTGAAATCTTTATAAAAATAGCTCTGGTAAAAATCCTGGTGGGAAAATACAGCTGGGGTCAGCACAAAAGGTCAGCAACACCCTGACAGCTCCAGGCCTGGGGTGAAGGAAGAGCTGAATTCTCCTGCAGCTCTGGAAATGTCTGAGCTGTTGTGTCACCTTCAATATCATGTTGCCTTTCATGCAGCCTCTTGCATTGATCCCTGGCATTACACAGAGGAGGGGAAGAGGACTTTTGTAAGCTGGCATTTAGGTAGTGGTTCATGCTGTGGTCACACGGAGAACTCTCACCGCCTTGGAACATCACCTTCAGTAAAGGAAATGGGAGGAAACTGGGGCAGCCTTTGGGTTGAGCACCTCGCTTCAGCTCTTCTGCTGGCTGGAGCCCTTTTGCCAGCCCAGCTGTGAAGAGGGGTGGGCAATCCGTGCAAAGCATGTTGACAAGAGCATTTGTGTGTGTCTGAGGAGGCAAAGAGGGGAAAAAGGATGATAAATCCACTCTGACCTCCTGAATGGCAATATAAATACTTTATTGAAAATTCTAAATAAATGTGTTTGTAACCAGTAATCCTGCTCTGCATGCAATCTCATTTAGCCAACTGGGTATGCAAATGTGCTATTAATGTGTTTGCATCCAGTACAAATACACAAATCTAATCTGTTTATATATGTCATTTACACACAGCTGTGCTCACGCTCACTTAATACCAATATTTCCAGCCAGCGAGAGGTACCATGGGAGCTCCATTGTTCCCAACAAAAGCAGCTCCATGGAAGGGGGGTCATTATCATTGCAGGATCTCCTGGCATTCCCTCGGGGGAGGCTGTTAATGACTCTCTGTCTGGGGCTGCTCTGGGTACTCACAGCTCAGGCTGGGAGCTGCCTCTGCCTAAAGCTTTGGGTTCAGTCCCCCACAGTTCGGGGCAAGCTCTCGTTTTTCAGTATAATTTTTCAGGAAGACAAAGCAATCCGGTTGGGAGGGAGAGAGCAAATTGTTGGGCACCTTGAGGGGTTGCAGCTGATCTATTCCTTGTCAGTTTGTTTATAGAGGACACTTGATCTCTCAGGCAGATGGCCTGGGGAGTGTAAGGTTTGTGTCATGTGTGGGTGACCAGGGCTGCACTCTGCAGAGGGGCTTTGAATTTCCAGTGGGAACATCCATGCCTTGTAATACAGAGTAGTATCTAATGAACACCACCAAAATATTTTGGTTTTTCATGTCTTTGAGTGAGAGAACTCGGTGAAAACATGATTTTATTTTCAAAATGGCACAAAGGTTAAAGGATAATTTTGTCTTGACACAACAGAATTATTTCACTTTAAAAAATTGTTAAGAAAAATGAACAGAGAAGTACCTGTGATCTGTCTGGTCTAGTGGAAGGTGGCCCTGCCCATGGCCTGAGTGAAGATTTAACACAGGTTTGTGTAACAGCCGCCTGACATCTTTAGGTTGGATCTTTGTAATGAAAATCTCAGGATACCTCTGTTCCCTCTGTTTGCTGTTAACTATGAAAACCCCATAAATTTTCCCACCATATTTATTATAAAACTTTAAAATGCATATTAAATATGGAAGGTGGTGACAACTTCCATTGGCATCTGCCTGGAAAATGTCAGGCCTTTCCAGACGTGCACTAAACTCCTTGCTTTCATAATAGCAAAATCTTCCATTTTATTTGCTTAGAATTAAGGAAAAGGTTGAGAGAAGAACTTGCTGTTCTTGGACAGAGGCTAAAGAGATTATTTTATTTTATTTTTTATTAGAAAAATTGAGAAATAAAATCCTTACTTCCTGGATTGAGAAAGATCAGAAAAGGCCCTGTGCTTGTAAATGTTTTGCATTACACAATGTTCTGCACTCATTAACCAGGTGGAAATCATAGGAAGGGAATGAAACAGCACATGGAATTTCTTAGAGAAAATACATTTGCTCTAAACTCAATGGCAGCACCACCTCAGAAGAGACACGTTAGCAGCAGTGATGACTTTGCAGAGTTCTGTTGCCTTTCTGAAGGTTTCAGTCGGACATTGATTAAACAGGTTGCTTGTTGTGTTTGCAGTGGATGTCACTGGTGCACCAGGTTTATTTGGGCTTTCTGAGGTGGAGCAGCAGACGGGGAGCTCGGTTCCCAGTGGAAGCCGGGGTGCAGGGTTTGCAGCAGCCAGCTCCTCCTGCCAGGCTGTCATCTGGGCTAATGGAAACCCTGACGCACGAGCTCAGCCCCGGCCCTGCACTGGCACTGCCAGCCCCGTGACAAACGTGCCAGCTGAGCTCTGTCAGGCACGGCAGAATGGCTTTGTGTATCTTGTCAGGAGATTTGTTCCTCGGGATGAAATACGGGACCTGCAAGTAACACACAGGCAAACATTAACATGCTTGTTCCTTGTTCTCTCCGGGTTATTTATAGCTCCCTGTGTACACGCAGGATGCTGCAGCATCTCATGCATTTCATCAAATTATCAAATGGTATTAGGAGGCCTCGTGCTGGGGCTGGTCAATAGCCATGGAAACCACTCCATAAAATGTGTCTGTCAGCACCTAGCGCCCCACAAGCCATGGGATTTCCTAAAGCTGCTTCACAGCACTCATTATCCGCAGCACTTTTTTAATTGTGCCACAGTCTGTCTTCAGTGAGCAGCACAAACAATAATGCTGACAGAATCCTGTCATAAGCAATCTTTTAAAGTTAAACAGAAGTGGTGAAATTGAAATGTTTGTCCTAAAAATCTAAATTATCTACTTGTAAAAATGAAACCATTGTGCTCCAGAGCCACTTCCATTTCTTACCCAAACTTTTCCATAGGTCTGAGCCTGGTTGTTGCCCCAGCCCTGTGTCTGAGGCTATTTTAGCTTGGCAGCTGTCACTCCCAGATGCCTCCTGTGAGCAGTGCAGCATCTCCTGCAGCACTGACACACGGACGTGGAATTTGGTGCATGTCATTTGTGCAGGGCAAATTCAATCAGTCTGCTTTGTGAGACACCGGGGAGCAACAGGTCACCTCTGGTTTGGTGTGCATCTATTTTGTTCTGTTCTATTTAAAGCCATTTTGAGGTCTCTGTTGGGCTTGACTTGGAGGAAAGGAGTAGCTGTTCCTGCTGCAGGGAGAGTGGGGCATGATGCCTGAATAATGGAAGACTAGAATAGGAAGGAAAATCTGAAAACATTTTTTAAAAACATATTGTTACGCTTTAGAATTTGTGTCTGAGTTTCTGAACTTATTTTTTGTGTGCTTTGCTGTTATTTGTATATTAAGAAGTGCCTCTCTCTTGCCTTTCCAAGAGGCACAAGACTCCTTTGTAGTTGGGTATCTCCCAGTGCCTCAGTGGCCCAGGGATAATGCTGCACAGCATCAATAAAGGTGACAGCAGAAGTGGCCAGAAGGATTGACTTAATTCCTACTTGGGAATTTGGAACAGTATTCCAAGGTCCCTCCAATTCTGTTATTCAGATGAGCTCTATGCTAGGCTTGCATTCCCAGTAGGAATTTTTGATATCCCACGGGGTCAAAGGAAAACAGTTTGTTATAGGCTTTATTAATAGAGTTGAATCATAACACAACCCAAATATAACATATTTTTAGTTAAAAGGAATCTTAAAAAATGCATTAAATGGTCCCCTAAGAATGCAAGTGACCATAGTAGGTCTTGGGCAAAATAAGGAATAGGAATTGGGTGTTCTCATTTTATGCCATGGAGCAGATGGAGCTCTCCTGTTTCCCTGAGCTGTTCCATCACTGGTTGGAGTGTTCCAGCTCTGGTTTCTCCTTATTCCCTCCAGCTTTTTCTGCCACCTTTTGCTGTGTGCGTTGTTAAATGATGTTGCAGAGGCTCTTTCCCTCTGAACCAGCCCAGGAGGCAGCAATGGCACCAGCCAGAGGTTTGTGGTGCCAGGGTGGTGATCCACCTGCCCCAGCAGAAGGAGAATTCCTTGGGAAAATTCACCTGGTAGAAATGAGGAGCGTGTGAGCACATGAGGGACCAGCTGCACTCTGTGGGCACTCACTGTCCTGCTCTGTGGGTACTGGCCTGACTTCTGCCTGTGTCTGGGGCTGGTACCTTGCTCTCAGTGAAATGTTCTGTGTTTGGGAGCTCAGGCACCCCTTAAACCCTTAAATCCCGGGTGCTGCGTTGGCTGGTTTGGAAGGAGCAGGTGGGTACGAGTAAATCACGAGCTGGAAGGATCTGTAATCTCCCAGCCTTTACAACCGGTGGTTAATTCTCATCTCCGTGCCCCTGGGCACGTTCCTGGCCAGCTCTGCAGTCTTGCTGGTTTTGAGGGTCAGGGTTAGGTGAGGATAGATCCCTGGGGGAGGAAACCTGCAGGATCCTGAGCAGGAGGTTCCCAAGAGGCTCATCCCTCGCATCCAGGGTTGTGGTGGGAGCTGCTGAGGTGCTGAGAGCACCGTCTGAGCACTGAATTTGCCTTCCTGGGAGTCCTGATGCCCTTCACAACATGGAAGCCTCTGATCCCTGCCCGCCTCCTTCCAGTGGATGTCTGCAAAGATGCGATTCAAGATACATTAAAGCCAACTTGAGGCTCGTTTCTCTTCTTAGGGAATTATAAAATCTCATCTCCCTCCCTTCCCTGGAATAGTAGAGCCCACTTACTCAACATCCATTATCTTTTTTGCAGGCAGACTTTGTTATTTACTTGTTGTTTATACTTGTGCACAGTGTGTTTATAGGAAAGGAAAAGGCCTTTTATTTTTTTTTTTTTGCTTGTTTCTTTTTAGGGAATTGTCAATTTTCATTTCTCTCCTTTCCCTAAAATAGTAGGACCCACACACTCAACATCCCTTACCGGTTTTGCAGGCAGAATTTATTATTTGCTTGTTGTTTATACCTGTGTACGGTGTCGACAGGAAAGGAAACAGCCTTTTTATTTTGATGTTAGGAGAGGAAGAAATCCATCTCTAGAAGGACAGTCCCTGCCAGAGAAAGGCACTTTGTTTAGCCTGAAAGCTCCTGGTGCTGCTGGGCGGTGGGGATGTGCCGGGGGGTCGTGAGGGGGTCGCGGGCAGGGCTTGGTGCCCCCCGGCCGTGGCTGTACCGAGGGACGGGGCCAGAGAGAGGACGAGGACGAGCTGAGGAGGGAGAGGACGAGCAGCAGCCGGGGAGGGAGCGGTGCTGGCGGCCGGGGGCCGCTTGGGGCTGGGGAGCAGCTGAGGGGCA
>WEKY01015647.1:871692-904353 GCA_013390045.1 Picathartes gymnocephalus
CTGCCCGGCGCTGCCCGGCCGCGGAGCCGGCCCCGAGCGGCTCCGGCAGCGCCGACCGCGGCACCGACTTTGGGGGAGCTCCGAACGCTGCAAGTTGGACGTGGAAGGGGATGCGGTTGGGATTTCTGGGTGTCTTTGGCAAGCCTTTCCCCCCGTTCGCAGCCGTGTAGGTGCGTTCTCTTTCCCCGACAGACCCTGGGCTCTCGGCGCCGTTCGGCTCCGCTGCCGAGTCACAGCAGCCGGTTGGAGGATTTTTTTTTAACCTTTTTTTAAAAAATTCTTTTTGCTGCTGCTGACACTCTGTTTTTGTTATCTTTTATCACAGAAACGGTTTATTAAAGGGTTGAGGCAGTACGGCAAGAACTTCTTCAGAATCCGAAAGGAGTTGCTTCCCAATAAGGAGACCGTAAGTACATTTGGACTTTATGTAATTCGCTTTTTCTCTCGCTGCTTCGCTGTTTGATCTTGCGAAACTCTTTCCTTTTTACCCCGTATTCTCCTCAGATAAACGGAAGAGAAATCCACAGCCAGCCAAGGCAGCTGCTGGTTTTTAGAGCAGTTTTTAGGTCTTGGGGTATGAAAGATGTTACATAAAATAATCGTCATGGCTGGACGGAGCCGCTGAGCCTGGGTGAAGTGTATTTATGGAGACCGAATCTAATTTTAAATTCTGACATTATGACGGGATAATACATTTTGTGTCACCCCGGTCGGGCTCGAGTGGCACCGGGTAATTAAAGAAAACCTAAACCAAAACAACATCTGATGGGGCCGGGCAGCCCCAGGTCTGCGCTGCGCTGTGACCCGCACCATGCCGGGCCGTGTTTAACTCTTCCCGTTCCCTGGAACTCACCTTTGCGGATGGATCCCTGATCTCTGAACTTCTCAGGATTATGTAACCTTGTAATTCCACCCAAAATCCCGGCAGGGATCTGGGGACACTCGCAGGGACCGGTGGGGGACTCCTGCAGAGGAGATGGGGTCTGGGAAGCTTTGGGGTTTCAGTCACTTTTCCATTTGTCCTAAAAGAGCCTCGGTTTCTGTTCTGCAGGTGTCCTTCAGCTTCAGGGAGGCTTTGGGAAAGTGGTTTCGTTTTTATTCTGGATTTAGAAGGGAGGTAGCTCCATGGAAATGGACTATTTTCTAGCAGTATATTAGTGATCTGGAAAGCACTGATTTAAAGCAGCGCTGATTGTTCACGCTTTTGTAGGTGTAGAGTCTGGATGTACACTGGGGAAGAGCATTGCTGTAAAAATATTTAAAAACCTCTCAATTTCTGTAGGATGATTCCATTCTCCTCTGGGAGGTTCTTGTGAGACAGTGCTGTGATAACACAAATCTCTGGGTGGTAAATAGTAACACTGTGTGAGTTAAAAAGGAAGGGGAGGATAAGATAATTACAAGTTCACTCATTCTGGTGAGAAAGAAAACTTAAATTCCTGATCAAGTGTTGGTGGACTGGATTATTGTGTTGGATTTTGAAGCGTGGAGGCCCAGTGCTGGAAAGGTGACAGCCGGGCAGGAATGCTGGAATAGCATGGATCTTTATCAGCATCTGACAAACCCAGCACATATCATGCCTTTCCTCTTTTCTCCAGAATATCTCCCAGAATGGATTTAGAACAAATCAGTGTTTGCTTTTAAGAATGAGTTCTGCTGATGGTAAAGTTGCTGAGGGGCAAAAGTCCTCTCCTGAGTTTGAATTACAGCAGCTATGAAATATATTGTGTTTTTATAATTTTAAATTTATATTTTAAATATGAATTGTGGGGGATTTTTGTGATGGAGAAAAACATTTTACAGGGGGAAGGAAAAGAAAAACTGAAAAATTGCGAGTTGGGGGCAGGTGCCTGTCCCTGTTTGTGCTACTTCTTACATTGGAGCTTGGATATTGGGCTTAAGGTTTTTGTAAAAGTTGTGCCAGTGGTGTTAAACCTCACACAAGCTCTCACTTCTCAAATGTTATATTTTTGTTTCATTAGGTCTGATTTTTTACTACAGAGAAGACTAAATATCAAGTCTGAGCTGTGGGAAGTATCATGTTGATGGGTTTGGGCTCAGGGGTTTTTTTTAGCCCCTGTGGTAACTGATCTACAAATAACCTTTGACCTACAGCGGGTTGTTTATAATCTCTGCTTCCTATTTTTGCCCACAGGCCTCACTTCTGCTTTCGTTAATTCCCAATCTTTTTCAGCCAAAATTTACAGCAGTTTTGCTATGGGAAGACATGGCAGAGTAAAGGCTCTAGTAAATATTTGGCTGTCCAGTTGTGCTTCTGTTCCTTAAAGTGGAATAATGAGTAATGTAAATGACAAGGCTGTGGGATTAATTTGTCTGCATTTTTTCATCACCAGAATAATCTCAGATACTTCGCCTGCCATTTTTCTGTTGCACTGTGAAGTAATCCTGTAACAATTCCAGAAACACCAGAAAAAGGCTTTATTCTCCTGTTTAGCCTCTATATTAACGTCAGTGAAACTCTAAAAAGTTATTATATGGATGCAAAAGCAACTTCTAGGTACTTAAAAATGTGTCAGGGGCACTCTTGGAGTGACTTGCCCTGATGGTTCACTACATCTGATTTATTAAGAGTTTTCTTTCCTGGTCACTGAAGGCTGTGGGGAGGGGAGCCAGGGGGTTTTGCCTCTGCAAACCCCACTGAAAGTTATATCTCCTTATTACCATGATTTTTGTAAAATGTGTCCTTTCCTAGACCCTTCACTGGGGGGAAGTTCTCTCTAATATCCCCCCAAACCCTGTGGCTGGAACATGGAAACAGTGGAAGAACAGGAACGCAACAGAAATACAGAATTCTTGTAGAGACCAGGCTTATTTTATGTTAAATCGAGCTGAGGCTGCTGTGCAGAAAGTCAGGATTTAGAGGTGAACATGACATTGAACTTCCCTACTTTGGGAAGGTGTAAAGTGGCCGTGGTGAGAGATGAGAATTAGGCCATCCTGTATTGAGCTCTCACAAGTGTGTTAAGGAATGTCCTATTTGAGTTGTGCCTTGGCTTTTTCCCTCTCCATAGTTCATGTGCAATATCATTGGAGAAAAACCTGTATTTGTCAATGTCTGTTTTAACTAGTTCAACATAGTTTCTCAGCCTTTTGAAAACTATTTCTTCTAAATGAGTAATCCTCAAGAAAAAAGCTTCATGAAAGAGAATGTTTATTCCTTATCAAAGGTGTGTTTGTTTGGGTCTTCACTCTGCTGGTTTATTCCACATTTCCAGTTTATTTCCATGTTTATGTCCAGGAGGGGTTCCCAGTGGATGTGGGAGTAAATAACTGCAGTGGATCAAGGCAGGTGCTTCAATGTTGGATCAGTGTTAATCTGCTCATTCTCTGGAAAAAAGGTGCCTCCATGCACGAGCCATGAGCTTTTTAAATGAAACTTCAGAAAGTTCCTCGGGTTTCCACTGTCCTGTCTGAAATGCACCTTTTCCTCTATTTCCATGTGATTTTTTTTCTCTTCTGTCTTGCCCTGGGTGGTTTCCCTTTGGTTGCAGCTGATGCAGCTGATGAACTGCCCTGCTATCCTTTGGTTCCTGCTTTAGCAGCACTTCTGATTCCTCTTCCTGGGAAGAAGTAAATTTTGGAAGCTTTTCAGTGACATGAACAGTTTTCAATGACTACTTTCATTTAAATTCCCATGTTGTGAGAGTGGAAGGTGCACAGCTGGCAACAGTTTTCTTAACTATCTGGTTTGGCTTTAAATGGGGTTTTATTCCCCTGCCATCCACCCATTTTGGGATAATTTGCTAAAACTTCGTGATCATACAGGATTTTCTGAGTATTTAACTTTCTGCTCTGAATTCTTTAGATGATTACACTGAGCTACTTGAATTTGAGAGTTTTAGAAGAACCAGCTTTGTGATAGGCCTGAGATAAAGGTACTTAGATGCCCTCCAGGGTTGGGGATTGCCTTTCTGTGTTCATGGAAACAGCTTAACTCTGTGTTGGCTACGTGCAGGAGGTAAATAGAAACTGGGAATGGGCAGGAGGTTGTGCAGAGCAGGAGGGTGCCAAGTCCTGGTGTCACCTTGCTGGGATCCAGGTCCTGTTCCTCAGAAACACTTCTGGAAGCCTCAGGGTGCACTTTCAGTTTGTTGGAACTGTTCAAGGCCACAGTCCCAGCAGAATCTGCATTGTTTCCCCATGGCTGGGGTTCCTGCAGCCTGTTTTGGGGCAGAGGTGCTGTCTGAGCAGTGGAACTCCAGCCCCGTGCCCCCAGGAACGGGGCATGTGTGTGACTGTCCCTTGGCAGCCTTTCCTAGGTTATCCTGCCAGGCTGTCACAGCCTTTGCTGCAGCTGAATTGGGATTTTGGAGCCACTTTGTCTCTCTTGGGGCTGGGCTGAGCACTCTGGGCCCTTGCACACCTTCTGAGAGCTGGGGTGGCAGTGCTGTGGGTGTTGTGGGGCTCTCCAGAGGCTCCTGTGTCCCCAGGGACAGATGCTGGTGCTGTGCTGGGGCACGGTGCCTGTGCCCCTCTCTCCTGGCACAGGCAGGCCCTGCGTGCTGAGCAGGGAGCCCGGGAGGAGCACAGTGCATCTTTGTGCAGGCACATAGACTCGGGGCTGGTTTTGGGTTGGATTTCCCTGTTGAGCACATAGGTATCTGTGGTGTGTGTGATTTTTGGTTCGGCTGCTGAGCAAACAGAGGGCAATCGAAAGATCTTGCCTCTGGGTGGATGCTCCTTTATTTCACTCTAAAGCACAGTGTAAACAGGAGTTATGAATATTGGCTGTTTCCTGAGATTGAAATACCTGCAGTGTGCTGTATTTATGCACATAAGAACTAAATATGCATCATTTCTTTAGGAAAAACGGTGTCTCTTCCGATAGTAAAATCTTTCTCTTCAAATTAAATGCTGCTGGGACTTACCTCAGAGACTAAATAAGCTGTGCTCTGTTAATGTTAGGAGGCGAAACGAGTGCAGTGTGAGCTTTCAGCATAAACTTCTGTTTAATTTTAGATTGGGGTTTAGATAAACAATTTTATTCTTGCCTCATTAATGCTTAATCTTGTGTTACATAATACACAATATTGGCTTCCTGAGTAGCTCTTAAATATAGTGCAAGTGTGTAGTAGCTGAAAGGTCAGTGCAGTTACCATATGTGCACGCTGGCAAGGTGTCTGTCCCCTGTGAGGACAGACGGAGCCCTCCCCATGTCACTCCTGATGGCAGCCAGCAGCCCCAGGAATATTTGTGCAAGACTCTCCCGAGCATCTGAAGGGTAGAGCTTGTCCCCCGACACAATTGTTCAAATAGCAGAGTGCCTTTGATCAAAGGAGGGGGATAATTAGATGAGTATCTCTTGGTCTGTTGGTATAAAGTGATTACTTAGCCCTACATTGGCTTTTTAATATTTGCATTTAGTGGTGAGCCTTGTTTGTAGCAGGAGCTGCGTTGTGGCTGTGGCGTGGGCTTTATCCCTGCTCTGCTCTCCCCAAGGAAATCTGGTTTATTTGAGGCCATATTCCCCTAATGATGGAATATTAATACAGTGCAGTCAAGGCATATTATTTCCTGCCTTGTCTTTGCTGCGGGAGCGTTCAGAGGGGGACAAGCTGTGGAAGCCTTTTCTGTTTGAAAGCTGAACCTTTTCCTTTAATAACTTGTTCTAGCCTGGGTGCAGTCAGAGCTGAAATTTTCCATTAGAGTTTGAAGCGACTGCCAACATAAACAGCCACTGCTTCTTTTCATTTCGTCCTGCTCGCTGCTGCTGCTGCTTGCAGAGCGTGGCCATTGCAGGCACTGGGTTTGCTCCTCTTCGCACAGGGGCTCGTGGGCTTCACATTTCTGCAGCCATTTCAGATGATGGGCTGAGACTTTTTTCTGCAGTCCCAGCAAATACACTACTGGGCTTCAGTCCAGTTAGAAAAGGGGCAGAGGCAGCAGTTGCTTTTCCTGTGTAAGTGAAACCACCGAATCATTTGCATAACAAACTCTTCTGGAGGGAACGTGCTGGTTTGGTTTTTTTTTTTTTTTTTTCCTGTTTTTGTGAGCGTGGCTGTGTCAGCTGAGGGAGGAAGAGCATTAATGTTTGACTCAAGGTGAGGCGGGGTGCTGAGGCAGCTCCCAGCCAGGCACTTCGTGCTGCTCACCAGGAGCTGGGTGAGGAAAGCCAAGGAATGTAATGAAATGCTGAGCTCATAGGGCTGAGCTCAGATGGAGATATTCCTGAATTTAAGTGGCTCTGAGCTGAAGGCTGTTTGCAGAGGGATGTTCAGTGTGTGTGTTCACTGTGATCTGGTTTGTTTTCAAAAGTTTAACTGTTAAACCTATTGCAAATGTCATAACTTTATTGGATAATAAAGCAGGAGCTTTGGAAAGGTCTTTAAAGAGACATAAAGGTTTAACTCACACACACCATGGTGTCTTTCTTCATCTCTGGAAGGGATTCCAGGTGTTCAGGTGAGCACAGCTCCTGGCAGACTTGAGCCACAGCTCCATGGTTGGTACACGTGTGTTCCCCTTGCTGCAGTTCCCTGAGTGTATCCTTTGAATTCCCGTGTCCTGGAGGTGCCTCTTGCCTGCCTCTGAACAGCACTTCCACCTGGCCTGTGCCACGTGCGTGTGCTCGTTGATTAATGATTGATTAATGACTGGCTCCAGCTTCCAAAGACCAAAATATCCTTTCCCAAAACTTCTTGTCTCAATTCCAGCTGAACCAAGTAAAACCAAAGAAAGTACCTAGTGTGCTTTGTTTTTATTTGTTTTAAATCTCTTAAGCGTTCTCTTCAGAGAATAAGAGGATTAATTTTCGATCATATCATTTTACTTTTGTATTCCAAAGGTAATTTACAGCGTCATCAGCTCAAAAAATGAGCTGCTTATTTGACTTTCTTCCTAAGAAACCCTCATAGCAGAAAAGCAGAAGGTGTGTTCACTGTGCCAGCTGGACTCTAGAATTGAGTTTAGCATGGGCAATAAATCAGCTCTGCACTTCAGTGGCTTTTTTTTTATTATTTTACATTACAAGATTGGATCTCATTGTTTATTTTTCTCTGAAGGTTTAGAGGTAGGTAGGAGTAAAATATTGTTGCAAGTAAAAGAGGGCCATTAGGCAATTGCATTGAGTTCTGTCAGGGAGCCAGAAAGGACAATTTCTGCTTTGTAGGGAAAAGTCTGTAGTCAGAGGTACAAGCCAAGATTATTTGGGTAATTGATACAATATTGTCTGAGCCTTCCTCAGCAACTGAGAGCACACAATGCTGCTCCTCAGAGTTCTGTTCCACTGCATTTTCCTTACTTTCTGTTTATAATTCACCATCCTAAGGAATTTTGGTTTGTTTATTTTCCTATTGTGACTTCTCTTCTGCATCTGTGCTGAAGGGTATGTGTGACTCTGGTTAAAGTGCTTTTGTTCATCAACAGCTGTATATTTATTCTGGGTTGGTTTTTTTTTTTTTCCCTGTGAGAGAAACCAGCAGCTTTTCTCCTTTTCTGGCAGTTGTCAGATTGTATCAAATACTCAAACATCAACCCTGAGGTCCTGTGAATTGCAGGTACATAGAATAGGTGTCTGGTAAAGGATTTGTGCAGTTTATTTTCATGGTTGAGCGTCCCAGCCTGGCAAGACTCTTTTCCACGGCTGCCATGCATCAAACCCTTCCTGTTGTTTGTTCCCCATCCAGTCAGTGACTGAGGATGTGCTTCAGAACTTGAAAATGGCTTTCAGAAAGGCAAAAATAAACCAGGCATGTAAGCAGCAGTGCTGATTGTGGGACATCCTGTCGCAGAACAGTGCTAATGTTTTAAAATCTGGTAACTCCTTGAAGAAATGAATCTGTATAATCCTGCCTGGGGAGTGACTTTTGAAATGGCTTAGGAGGGAAACACTCTCCAGGTAATGCTCTGTGTGCTGCTCCCCGTGTGTATTTACAGTGTGTGAGACAGAGATTACAGTCTCAAAAGCTACTGCAGCAGTTTGGTTTGAATTTTCGAGTTCAAGGAGTAAATAAATACAAACAGCTTGGACTTGTTGTGAGCTGTGTTCAGGGGAGGCAGAGGAGTTAAGCAGAGTTTGGTTCCTTAACACAGGCAGGGATTGTGCCTGGCTGGTGTGGGGTTCACAGAGCAGCCACTTGGATTGTGCACTAGGAAAAAAAACCCTCTGTTGGCAGAGAATAAAGTGTACTCTGAGTTTGTCTGCCTGCCACAGAGCATGGAATGAGCTTTATTCTCCCACAGGAGGTCAGTGGACTCAGTCATCACCTCCTACCCCTGATGGCCCCGTAAGAGCAGCACCCACTGCCTTCCCCTGGCTCCAAACCAGCCCCCAAACACATCAGTCACTCCTAAATATCCTGTAATGTGCTGCTAGAACTGGGAGAAAAGACAATAACAACTCCAGGAGACAGATGCACTCATTTTGTCAGTTTTGTTTCCAACCAGCTGTAAAAAAGAAGCAGTGCTTGATTACTGGGGGTTTTTTGCTGCTTGGTTTTTTTTTTTTTTTCATGGCAAGGAAGACTCCCAGGAACTGCAGAGATGGTGGAATAAAGTGAGAATGTGCAGTTAGAATAGAGGAAGGGAGGTGAAGCAGTTTGTGGATTGAACTGGCTCTGTAAGCATAAGAAACGTTTAACATCACTCGCTGAAATCTGCTGCATTTGCTTTTGCTTTGTTTTTCCTTTCCATTCTGTATCTGAAGGAAAAATGCTTAGGAGTGTGTTGAAGGCAGATTGTCAGGACATAAAGATGCTGGTGATTAATGCTTCTAGGTAAGGGTGATGTTGTTTTGGGTGAACTTCTCCTGTTTTTGCCCTGCACACCTGCACGATGATGGATTTCTGGATATATGGGATATGGAGGGGCTCCTTTCCCTGCCAAGAGGTGCATTAATGCCTCCTGGTATGTGGAAAACAGAACTATGAAGCTGTAAGATGCTCAGGCTTTGTGTTTCCCACTCCTGCTCCTGAGGAATAAGGATCTTGCGAGGCTGGGATCCCCCATTTGTGGCATTTGTGCTTTTCCCTGGAGTCGGGAGGGGCTGCAGCTCCACAGCCCTGCAGGACAGAAACCCAGCCCTGCCTCCCTCCCTGCTTTCGGCTGGGAGAGGAGGTACAGGTGGTATCACAGCAAACCCCAAGTGATCAAAGCAGCTTCCACAGAAAGCCTTCTGCTTCTCGTGTCTCTTTTTTAAAATCCCAGGATGCTGACAGGCACATTTCCTTCGGATTCAGATCTGTCAAGGTTAAGTTGGTCAATTCCCCTTTTCTTTGCAAACTCTGTGAGCTTAGGAGGTGCTCTCAGAGTCATTGCTGTGTTTGAGAACTCAGAGTCTGAAGAAACAGAGTGTTAAAGAACGATGACAAAATCCCAACTGCTGACGGTCCTGGTGGTTGGGAAATCCTTCCTGCCTCTGGTCATCTGGGATGAGGAACATTGGCAGGGAGTAGTTTGTTTTACGCTACCAAACTCCTGTACAGCAGGAAGAGATCTGGCATGAAAAAGGTGCTGATAAGTGCTTTTATTGCCAGGGTGAAACAGTTTGTTCTTGGGTGGAACAGTTGAGCTGATCCTCCCCCTCCCCCAGACACTTTGTGGGCTCCCTTTTCCCTTGCAGTGCCCCCGACACAAACGCAGTTATTTTGTAGGATGCCTCCAGACCCTTCAAAGAGAGGAGAGCACATTCCAGGTTATAAAGCAGCTCTCTCCTGCTGCAATCTGAGAAGTCCTCCCTGGTGTTTAACTCGGAGCCTGCTTTGTGCCTCTTGTGTAAAGCACCAGGACATCCCACAGGAACTCTTGATTTATTTTGCTAACTCTGCCCTTCTCTGTGGTTCACAAACCTCTAATGGGCTGTGAAGCTCCAAGATTTCTGAGTTGAACAGTAGAAGTTTTAAGAACCTCCTTTACTACATGAAAGACTTAACACTTTCCACATGCTGGGTTTTTGGATCACAAAAAGCTGATCTCCTACAAATAGAGTTTGTAAAGCTGAGGCATCCTGGGCCAGGGCTGGTTAATGCTGTTGTGAAATTGGGGGGAAGGAAAAAAATGTAATGAAAACTCTGGGCTTTGGGCCAGCAAGGAAGATCTGATGCAGTGAACATGTTTCTGTTGCCCTTTGTTACTGTTGAGTTTGATTAGCTTTGTTTCTGGTAAGTTTAATTATAGTTCTTTTTTATTTTTATGGCTAAGGAGGGGATCTTTGCCAAAGCTCAAGTCTTTCATTACCTCAGTTGCCATGAGAGGGAACTGGAGAAATAAATCATGCCACCTCCCCAACAAACAAGCCAAAGTAAAACCAAAAGAATCCCCACTAAGCTACAAACGCAGCCCTTTTCTCTCTCCTTGCCCTGTTCCTGCAGTCTGCTACTTTCCATCTGTTATTTTCCCTTCCCTGAGGTTTCTTTTAGGCTTTTAGGGTTGAGGGTGAATTTACTGTGTGCAGTAAGTTGTTGTTTTGCCTGGGTTCTTCACCTGTGGTTGTTGTGCTTCCCTGGAGCTTGTCTGGCTCCTCTGCAGTTCTGCTGTCACACAGACAGCACTTCCCACGTGGATTCCTTCAGTGCATTGCAGGAAAATAGCTGGGATGGAAAATGGCTCAGAAACTGGGAGAACAGAATGGACAGAAATAGGAGGGTTTGGGTTGGACCCTGGTTTTGCTCTGCAAAGCCTCGCCCATTGAAATGTGATTAAAAATGTGTGCTATAAACCCTGCACAGTCTGGGCTCTAGAAGAGCACGTGGAAAAGTGCATTTCTCCTGATCCCACTGCTAAAGGAGATCCAGGCTGTGGAACAACTCTGGGTTGTGTAACTGGACCTTCACCTTGCTGTGGAGGAGTGACGGGGACAAAGGCCTCCCTCCCTCAGTGCTGTGCTAAAGGTGTATTGATTTAACAATTCCACCTCATGTTCTTACTCTGTGCCATTTGATGGGAGAGATTTTTTTTCTTCTTGTTGTTGCCTGGCTTTAGAAAAACATTGCTTTCAGAGCTTCTGAAAAGAAATTGTCTGCTCACTGTGGGCATGAAGCTCCCCTTCCTATCTGCCACTTATTTATTCTATATTCAGGTTCATAGTGGTTTTGTTTCAGGCAAATCCATGTGTCTTAAACTTGCAAGACTTTAAAAATGGTGCAGATGACTCAGCTAAATGATGAAGAGGAGGGAAGTCTGGATGGATTTGAGTAACCAGGGAGTTGTAACCCAGCATTGCCCAGGAGATATTTGGAAATCCTGCATTTACTTTGAGACGGTTTTATTTAGCAGGAGAGTAGCTGCTGTACGGAAATGGACATTGTGAGCTGCTGGTTGTGGTTGGGAATGACCCCACTTGCCCCTCTCTTCTCACTGTTTTTCCACGGAGCACATTAACAGAGCTGCTGAAACAAATCCACGGGGCTGCGCCGTGTGCCAGTGAAAATCCCCCTCCCACCTCCCAGCTCATCCTTTATAGCCCTCAGCCCGTGTTTACAGTCCTGAGTCACAGCTCTGCCCTGCTGGCATTTACAGACTGAACTGCACAAGTTCTCATTGCTTCAGCAGATCCCTGTGAATCACCCTGCAATAGCTGGGCTTCGCTCTTTGTGTCTGAGCCAAACCAGCTTTAAGGGTTCGGATTTCTTTGAGTTGCTGAAGTTCTGCTTTGACCTTTTCAAGGGAACTTACGTAGCAAAGGTATGGGAAATGTTTAAAGCTGAGTTTGGCATTATGTTTGACTGCTTCAGTTGTCATCTCTGAGCTGAAATTGTGGTTGGAATCCTGCAGGCTGTGGATAAACAGCATTTCTAGTGCACTGCTCAGTCTGGGTTTGTCATTCCATAAAGGTCATGTCAGAATGAGGAGAAAACCCCAAAACAAATCATTAACAACAGAAAACCCCAACCCAGACCCAGACAAGTGGGAACATCATATTTTGGAAATTAGAAGTTCTGATTTTTCAGATATTTCTGCTTCAGTCTCTCTGCAGCAATGCATCCTCTCTCCTTCCTTACAGCCCATGGTGTAACTTTGATCCCAGATCCTCTGTTCGGTCAGTCTCCAGCTGGAGTTGTAGCTGTAGAGTTGCTGTGTTGGCAGCAGGACAGCTCCTGAGCAGGGGCAGATCTGCAGTGGGGAGCATTCTGCAGACTCTTTGCAGATGGAAACCCAGCTCATGGAAATCAGTGGATGGACATTGATGGATGTGCTTTGCCTGACCCTTAATGAGACCTGCAGGGTGTGAGTGGGTGTCCCCAGGTAGGACAGGGCTGGGGACACCTGGCACAGGCAGCTCCCTGAGGTCATTCCCCCCCAGACTTCCAAAGTCACCTTGATCTGCAGGAGAAGGTGGGGATTTCTACTTCATGTCACGAGCAGGGTTTGGAAAGGGCAGCAGGGAAGTGAGGAATTAAATCAGTGAGCTGTTGCCAAGGCTCTGTTGCCTCTGTGCTGTTTTGCCCTGTCTCCATCATCACTAATGCTGACGAGGCTTGCTCCGAGGCTGCTGGGCTCCTGGCAGCTCCTCTTCCCTGCTCCCCAGGGGTCTCTTGGGATGGGATATCTGCCCTCAGAAAACCAGCTGCAGGTCCCTGCACCTTGGAACAGATCCTCTGTGCACCCAGTAGTGGATTCCTTTGGTGGCTTCAGAGCCCCTGTGCAGGAGGATCTGTGCTCACCTGAGCCCCACACCTGAACCCCACACCTGAGCCCCACACCTGCTCCAGGCCCTGCTGCCTCTCTGGGCTCCTGGGCTGCAGATTGTCCTAATCCTGCTGAGGAACCAAAGCACAGCAAAACCCAGCCAGTGAAGCACAGCCAGGGCTTTGCTGGTGTGCTTGACAAGTGGAGTGGTTTCAATTAGGAGCCCACTTTGCAGTAGGGTGTGTGTGATGGATTGGGGAAACACGAGGAACACGAGGCTGTCCTGCTGCTCTGGGGCTCTCCTGGGGGGGGAAGTGTGTGCAGCTCAGGGGAGCCTGCTGGGCAGGGCTGCAGCTCAGCAAGGACACGGGGTTTGAAGTCTGAAATACACCAAAATAAACACAGCCACTCTAAGAACTTAACTGGTTTAAACCTGTTACGTGTGATACTCACTGACAGACCTTTTTCCACTTCTGATGTGTTTTTGAAAATTAGAATTTTTGTGGGTGCTCTGGGAACTTCTGCCTGTTTGAGCTCAGGTAATTGGGTGTTTGCCTGCTCAAGGTAACTGTGTGATTGTGATTGACTGTAAGGAAATAATTTGTATTAGTTGCAGGTTTGTTGGGGTTTTTTGTTTGGTTTTGTTTGGTTTTTATTTACAAGGGGCGTTTCTTTGCATCTACTCCCTCATCTCGTACTCTTTTTTTAATGATTTAGTATTTGTCTAGCTTCAAGTGTAGATCCAGCATACTGATTTCACTGAAGTTTGGGGGTTTGCAGCGTTGCCCTCCTGTACCCCTGAGGCAGCTCAGCTCCATTGGGATTCACACAAACGTCACAGGGCTTGCTCCCTGCTCTTCTCTCCAAAGTGGGTTCAGACTCCTGGATTATTCTGCTCCACCAGACTCCTGTTTGCTCCTTGGGATGCTGCTCAGCTCTGCTGTCACTGATGCGGCAGAGCCCACCTGAAGCAGTGAGCTGAGGTGCAGAATTCCCCATCCCTGCAAAGTCCTGTTCCTGCCTGGACCCGGCTGGGAAAGGCCCAGAATTCCCAGGCAGTGCCCATGGAGAGTGTTTTACCTGCTGGAAAACAAGCACTGTAAGAATCCCTGCGTGCCTGAGCTGCCTGTCAGGTGTTTGTGGAGCCTCTGGAGTGTGTTTGTCTATAAAAGATTCATGGAACATTTTAAAGAGGTGGCAGTGCTGCTGTGAGAAATAACACTGTGGAAGGATTCCACTCAGATTCCAGGGGGTTTGTGCATCACTTTCTGTGTTTTCCCTTTATCATTAGCACCGTTTGCATGAAAACGTGTCTAAATTTGCTGCTTTTGTTTTATTGCCACCCAAAGATGCCACTTTTTGTCCTGTTGGCTTGGCAGCAGTTGCTGACAGCAGTGTATGGACACGGGGAATCCTGGTTATCCTCACATCCTGTGGGAATGACAGGAAAGCAGGAGAGTTGGAATTACTTAGGGAATGATACACGAGACACTCACAACATCCTCTGTGCTTACATGTGGGCAGATCAAGCATAGTAAAGTGGGTTTTTTAAAGGAGAAAATAGCTTTTGTGGTGTGTCGTTCACATGGCACAGGGTTCCTTTTCCAGAGTTGTGTAATGTCTCAAATCCCTTTTATTTCAGGCTCTGTGCCTCGGCTGTGTCAGCTGCTGGGAATGTGTTTGTCATTAGACAGGAACTGGCATCTTGAGTCTGTGGCTTTTCCTAAGGCTGTGAAATTCAGGTTTGTGAGGGTAGGAGCAGCTTAGGAGAAGCTCTGTAGGGACCAGGCTGGGTGGGGAAAGGCAGGAGCTGGCGGTTCCCAGGGAGGTTTGTCACACAGTGTCACAGAGGCTGCTCCTCCAGGATTGATGGGATGGGGCAGCCTCAGAGAAACGCTCCACCGAGGGTACAAGTGTTCATGTCTGCAGGAAATGTTCCTCCTGCCCTGCCTGGGGTTGTTTGGCCACGAGCCCAAGCACTGTGTCAAACACTGCTCTTGTTTCACAAATAGAAATCATTCACAGTCAGGAGGGAAAATCAGAATGTCTCCCCGCCCAATCCACTTTTGGCACTCCAGTTTCCATAAAAACACATGGCAGCCAAACCAGCACCCTGAACATCCATGGCAGGCTTTTTTCCAGCACTGAGTTGTGCCTCTGGATCTCTTCATCTTTCTGAAGAATTTATTTAGGGTGTGATATTTTCACACCATTCATCCAGAATGAAATGAAACTTTCTAATAGGTTTGTTTGCAGGGGAAGCAAACCTGACTCAGAGAAACAAAGTTTAAAGAGAAAAATGCAGTGGGAATTTTGGCTGTCAGGGATGAAGCAAAGAGCAGGATGTTTCTGTGTGCAGTTTTGTTTGCAGACAGTGCAGTGCACGGCTTGGAAATTAATATTTCAACACTTTCAGAACCTCTGTGGCTGCAGCTTATCAGTTAATAACAGTTTGTCCTTCCAAGAGCCACACAAGTAGGAACATCACCCAGGCAGCTTCTCTTTCTCCCGGAGGAGGAGGCCAACAAGTATTGATGTCACATCTGCTTTGCTGTTGGTTTGAAGTTTCCCCTTCCGAGGGCTTCTCTCGTAGTTGTGACACCTCGGTGCTGTGTTGGATTGAAGCTCTAATTACCCTGCTCCCTCCCTGCCTGTGGGGTGGCACTGCCAGCCTGGGCAGTGGCACAGGGGATCAGTGGTGTCACCTCCTCCCTGTCCCCAGGGCTGCTGGCACTGTCTGGCTGTCACAGGAGGGAATTCCTGAGCTCCCCTGGGTGCTGCAGAGTTTGGTGGGGAAGGGGGCAGTGCCAGGGAGGGGAGGGTGACGGGGCTCTGGGCTGAGCTGCAGTTCCCTTGGCAGGACCTCAGAACTCAGAGCCCTAAATCAGACCCCAAACTGCTGCTGCCTTTTTGCCTTACCCTGACTGTGGGGATCAAATTCACCTTCTGAGGGAGCAGCTCGGATTAATGTTTGCTGGAGACGCCAGGGCGGAACAGAACTGGAAAGAATTGGTAATTTCTTTCACTTCTGAGCTCACTGTATAGGTATTATAGAGCTACAATGAATTGCTCTTCCTAATGCTGCTTTACAACTCTTAGCTTTGTCTTCTAGTTACATTTTGCTTGCTAAGGATTTTTCCTGACAGAAAGAATTTGAGACTGGAGGGAAGCAACAATAACTGAGGGATAAGCAGCTTACGTGGCAGTTCTTTGTGGTTTGGGGGTGGGGGGTTGCTTGATGTCCTGCTTCAATATTCCTCTTTTCTTATATTGCTCTGATAAACAGGAAAACACTGAAATACCCCTCAACCTTCCACACTTAATCTAGAAAATCTACTGGTTTAGGGAGCTGTTCTTGGAGAGCAGTAAAAGGAAAACAGCTGTTCAGGGACCACATCTGAGAGGAACAGAGTCTGTTTCAAATCAGGGCTTAATGACAAGGACTGTGCTGAGAGGTTTTGTTTGCTTTGTCCATAACTCAGGGCAGGAGCCCGTCCTCCCTCACCCTCTGTGGCGTGGGTGAGCTTCCAGTGATAAGCTGGTGGTTTGTCTGAGTTCAGTGATACTTTCCAGGTGGAAAGTGGACGGGATTCTTCCTCCATCTGGCTTGTTCAGATGTTGGACATCCTGTGCTAGTGATTTTTATTAAGAGGTCACATTCTGTCTGTCTTCAGCATGGAATCAGGGGGTTGATAGTTTTCATCGTGAAATAACCAGGTGTGAGGACTTTTGAAATTTTTTTTTCCAGGGGATTACATCTTCCCATTCCCTATTAGCCATGAGGATGAGTTTACAGAGTTTGTCTCCTGTATAATTTTCAGTATTTTCTGATTACTGCTGGGTTTTTTTTAGTAAACCCTTAAACCCCAGCAGCTCCCCCACAGGTCACGAGCTCGGAAGGAGGAAGCTGTGTCAGGGAGGGGAGTTGTACATTTGACAAGCCAGGCTTTGTGTGATTCAGCACAGATGTGCTTGGAAAACCTAAAACATCTGGTGCATGGAAGTGTGGAATGCAGGTCAGTGGTCAGAGACATCAGGAGTTCCAACAGTGCTGCTGCTGGCACAGTTGCATTGCTGGTGGGCGTCACAGCACCAAGTGGACCTTCAGTTCTGCTTTCTGTATTTAAATAAAAGCAGTTACAGAATGGGACATTTGAGAAACAAGTGGCTAATTCTTCCTCACCTCTCAGCTCTCCTTGCCCTATTGAGAATGGAAAATCTGATCAAAATTTCAGGATTTGTACTTGTTTATTTGAGTGGGCTTGTTTTGTTGGTTTTGTGGTGTGCTGTATTCTCAGTGTCCAGTACTTGCTAATATAAAACCTGCTAATACAATATATTCTACCTTAACCTGGGAGGCCAGGAGACAGCTTCATACAAGGAAGCAAACAGAAGCAGCAGGTGTAATTAACAGACCTTGGTGGCCCATAAATGTAGGATTTACCTGTGGCTGTTCCAGAGAGGCTGCAGCAGCCTGGGGAGTGGAACATTTTTCCAGCCCATCCAAAGTGCCCCAAGGGTGTTGAGTGATGATGGGTGTTCAGCCTGCTTTGCCCACACAGGGACCAGTTGGTGACTTAAACTGGGGCGTGACAGACAACTGGAAACTCCTGTGTTCAGTGCCAGGTGGCTGCTCGGGTGAGCAGGGCCAGGAATGTGCTCTGGAAACTGAAATCACCACTGGAAATGCTCTTTTCACATCGGCAAGAAGTCACCCATCTCATCTGGGGGGATTTCCAGCTGGACAGGAGGGGAGTTCCCTGACACTGGAGTGCAGGTGTGGCTGTGGGGGTTATTTTGTTGTCCCTCCCCAGGGGTGCAGTGAGAGCCCCTCAGTGATCCTGAGCTGCAGGTCAGTGTTTGCCGTCAGGGCTGCAGTGATGAGAGCGTGGGTCCCAAGGGACAGTTCCCTGGGAATGGTTTGGTTGAAATACCAGCTGGAATTACTGCTGCAAAGGGTCACCTAGCAGCAAAAACCAGCTCACAGTTAGAGCTCAAGACAGGTTTTGGTAAGTATGGTTTGATCCTATTTGTAAAACTGGCATGACGAAAATGCTGTTGAAGTAGTAAAACTTTCTTAATGATTACAAGCCTAATTTCAGTTGTTGGGAAATAAATGAGCCTCTGTACGCCTTCCTGAGAGGCAGGGGGATTAAGTTCCCTGCTGAACAGCCGAATTAAGTTTTTAATACTTTGTTTAAACAGAAATTATGAAAGTAGACAATGCTCTGTCCTTGTGTTTGGAGTGTCCCTTTCTTACGCACATGCACAAATTGGCCTTTCACTTCAATTAATTAAAGCTGACACACAAACCACAACAACAGGCAGTGTGGGTGGCAGATGAAATGAGCAAAATCTGTCGATATTTTTTTACTGGCCTGAGAAGCTGATTGTGCTGGATCTGGTTCTCAGCCCCTGTGTAAAAGCCACGGAGCAGAGGAGCTGCTGTGGCTGCAGGAGCCGTTCCCATTTCCTGGCAGCCATTACATGCTGCCAGCACAAAAACTGTTCTTTCTTAACAGTCCTTTCCGAGGCTCAAAAATGGATTTTCCTCCCAGCCACTGTCATTCAATTATCACCTCAGGAAATGCACAGATATAACTGATGATCCCTTTCAAACATCCTGCGGTTTTCCACTCCTCCCATCCTTCATTTCCCTGCCTCCTCCAGTCATTAGATGTAACATTGCCCATGTATATTTTATAGGGTGACCCTGACGGCTGTCGCTTTGAGGATGTGCAGAGATAATAAGATTGTGCATGTAATGAAGGGCAGATAAATAGAAAAATGTTTACAGGATGGAGTGTGGTGGTTGGAAGTGCTTTATGGCTTCATGGCTGGCTTCTCCCTGACACACCCCCACAGGATGCCGTGGTTTAAAGAGTGCAGATGGGATGTGTTTCAGGCTCTGGGAAAGGTGTCCTCGGGATGTGGCCAGCAGCAGGCAAAGGGGATTTTGTTCCACAAGCTGAACTCTAGCAATACCCAATCAAGGAACTTAATTATTGAGCTGGTGCAAGAAGAAAGTGCAGTTAAAGGGATAATTGGTGCCTCCATTGAGCAAATCTTGTTCTGGGTATTGTGCTGTAAATTCTCATTGTAACTGTATTGATGGAGAGGTGGAAGTGAAGTGGGAAAGCCACGATCCAGTGCAGACAATGCCCTGAAAGCTCTCCTCAATAACTGGCATTCATTTCTCTGGGTATTTATCCCACTCTGCTTTTTGTCCTGGTGTGTGAGTTCAGATACTGAGAACTTGCCCTTAACAAGAGGCTGGCAGGGAGGTGCTGCCTGGGCCAGCTGGGAACCCCAGGGCTTTGATGTGAAATGGAACAGAAGCACTGCTGGCTCCAGAAAACAGCTCCTTGTGCCACCTTTGCAGAGGCATTTCGGCTCTGCTCTCAGAAGCACGTTCAGCTTCATCCCTGGCCCTGTGTGTGTGCTCGGGGCTGGGAACATCCCAGCAGTGCTGCAGAACTGGGCTCTGCTGGACGGGGAACCCCCCGTGCTGTGGCTGGGCAGAGGCTCAGGGGTGTGTGCAGGACCAGAGGGTCAAGTTAAATTATGGGAGGTAAAAGTGGTCAAGAAAATCAGGGTTTCTAATGCTAGAAATGTTGACAAGTTGCAAAGGGGGAGCTGAGTGGAAAATAAATACTCAATAAATGTGTATAAGGCACTGAGCTCCTTAACTGTCCCTGTTTAGATAAGCCCGTGGTGGCTCCAGGCCCAGAAATGCCCCCGGGATGTTCCTGGTGACCCTGGCAGTGCTGCCCTGGCCTGGGGAGCCACCACTGCTAAAGACAGGCTCTAATAATTAATAATGGATGCAGCCAACAGTGTGTGAGCTCCTGTGGGGATTGGGAACTCCGTTGATTAACAAAGAGGAGTCTCTGGAGGAAGAAGCCTTAATTACAAAAGCTTTCTTTCCATTCTGTACAGCTGCAGAGAGGGGCAGCAGCTCTTAACTGGGACTCAGCCCTAAAACAATGCCCCAGTGTGCTGTGCGTTTGTTTTGCAGAACTGTTAAAGCTGGTACTTAAATTCCTAAAAATGGAGGGAAGAAAGAATTGTTTGCATAGAGCCGATAGCGAGGGTAAGTTCCATAAAATGTTAATTATCTTATTTCTTGCCAGTTTGTGCAACCTTAATTACAAACACTGGAATAGATGAACAAATGAACTGCATGAAAATGGTGAGTGGCACAGAGAGATGTTGCTGGTGGTTTTTTTGGGACAATTTCGATTTCTCTGTGGTTTGCTGAAGCCATACAGACAGCAGGCAGGAGCGAAACAGGGATTTCCAGCTGTAAGAAAGAGCAGCTTGTGTTGAGGGCAAAAGGAAAGTGAGTGTCGAGCATTGAGCCAGTCCTGTGCTTAATAAGGATGGATAAGCCTGTCCAGTAGGCCTGGCTTGGAATTATGAAGGAATTTCAGAGGCTGTCAGTGCTGGAGCTGCTCACAGAGTTGGAGGTTAATGGGCACAATTGTCCTTCCCACTCAGGATTGATCTCAGCCAATTTATAAATCTTCTGTCTCTTTGTCTCCCCACACCATAAAACTTCAAAAGGATGTGCTGAGGCTTAATTTGTAAAACTTCATTGACTTTGTCATCAAATGGAAGATGCTGAACAGTGGTTGAGTGTTGCTGTGTTGCTGCAGATAATGTTTGTTTTGAAGGAGAGATTATTTACATCTGGCTCATGTATTCCTTTCCTTTTTTTCCCCTGCCTTTGCAATCACTGACTCTGTTCTCTAATAGTGATTCCATTACTCCCCCATTATGTGGAAGAATTAGCAGGAATTAAGAAGGACAAATATATTCTCTTGGGGCAATTACAGCAGTGACCTGTGTGTTTAGGTGACATGCACAGTGAAATTATTGTAGTCTCTTCACTTCTTGAGGAACTGGGGAGTGAAACCTTGAGGTTCCAAGTTTATTTTAGCACTCTCAGGAGTGCCCCAGTTCCCTCAGGATCTGTAGCAGCTCTTCAGACAAAATCTTTGTTTGTAGGAGAGAGAAGCTCCCTCTTCCCCTGGTGTTTGGGGGGCTAAGCAGGGAACCAGTACTCATTTAGCAGAAACAATTAGAAAGCATAAAGCTCTGTCTGATTGCAGGTTTTTTCCACACCAAAACGAAATCCAGAAGATGCAGATGGAGCCTCGGCTGCCTTCCCAGGAAATTCTGTGACTGTTCCTGTGCTGGGAGTAAATTGAGAGCATAAAACCCAAGGAGTCAGCCTGGGTTTGTTACACACCTGCCTCCTCTTTGGATTCCCAGTTGCCCAGCCTGTTTGCCAGGAGTTTCAAATAAAGAAATGAAACCAAAGAGTTTAACCTTGCTGTGTGCAGAGCAGGGGAACAGTGGGGGGCAGCCAGTCCCCCAAACCTGTAGGAAGAATTCTTAGTAGGGGCCATGGAGATGGGGCTGTTCTGCCATCCGGGAGATAACAAATGGCCAGAGGAGCTGCAAGGTGAAATGCCTTTACTTTTAAAATGTGCCAGAGCACTGAGACCTGCAGGGGATTCCTTAGAGAGCATCCCATGATTTTTAATGGGTTTTTTTTTTTTGTAGTGTTAACTAAAATACTGCTTGATTTTTAAAAGCCTCTCTTAAAATCTCAGTAATGTGTTTGAGTGTGCAAGATTCCTGTGCACCCAAGGTGGACATTAATCAGTGCTACTGAACAAGCTGCTGAGACTTACTGCTTAATTAGAGCATGTGCAAACCTATTTGTCATGGCTGGCAGAGGCAGTGAGCCCGAGCTTCACACTGGAAAAATGGCCAAGTTCAGCTCCTGGAGCTGCACAGAGCTGCTCCTCTCTGCCCTGCTGGGTGTTTTCAGTCCTTCAGCTGTGCAGGCCAAGGCAAGAGTTGCCTGTTTTCTCTCTCGGGGTATGGATTCATAAGAAGAAGCAGCCATAGAATCACTGAGGCTGGAAAAGCCCTCCAGGGTCATCGAGTCCAAGCTTTAAGCCAGCCATGGTCACCACTGAGCAGTGTCCCCAAGTGCCACAGGCACCTGTTCTGGGAACACCTGCAGGGATGGTGATTCCACCCCTGCCCCAGGCAGCCCCTTCTGTTTGCAGCTTTGGGGTGTGAGATGTGTGATGGAAGGGATGGATATTTCCAGTTTTGTCTCCTAGCAGTGCCTGGCAATGTCCTGAGTTACTCTGTGAAGCTTTAGGAGCCAGACTGACCCACTGGTCTGTACTGGTGGTGTGTTCCACTCACTGCCATGATCCAGAGCCGTGTTCTGGTCCTGCCCTGGAGCAGATATTGTGACCCAGCCTGTGCCAGGGGCCCAGTGGAGGAGGGGAGCACTGCAGACTGTTTTTATTGCAGGACTTTACAGGAGCATTAGCTAAATTGAGTCGACTTAATAAAATCTTGAAGCATTCCAGAAAGATTGTGAATTCATTAAGGCCACAGCTGGACAATGTGTTCCCCTCTGCTCTGCCATGGCTGGTTACAGCCACTGACGAGTGCTGTCATTTACCTTTTCTCTTTCATTACTGTAGAGCTATTCCCCTCCCCCACGATTTTTTTTTTTTTCCCTGGCAAAGCTCGGCTCTGGGGAAATTAAGCAGCAATTATTGTGTTTGCTCACTGTGTTATACCCTAACAGATAGTTGAAGGGAAGTTGATGTGTGTGTGAGATTGGCTTGCACAGGAGCTGTGCTGCTGCAGGGCTGGCAGAGCCTCCCCGGCCAGGGATGCACACCCAGCCTTAGTCCTTTGTTTACCCAGGGCAGGACTAAACACAAACACGGGCCACAGCTTGGGCTGTGCATTTTACATTTGAAAAATGCTGATTGGAAAGAAGAAACCAGGGCTTGCTGAGGGAATGGAGGTGCAGGGGCTGCTCTCGTTGGGGTGATGTGGTTTGGGGGAAGGATTGAGCTGGAAGAACACACAGGGGAGAGTGGAAATACTGGGAGAGGTGAGGGAGAGGTGGCCCATGGCAAGGACTCGAGCAGCTTAGGCAGGTGAGGGCTGGGAGCGCTCCAGGTGTCAGCTCCGAATTGCAGAGCATCCTCCCCGCTGTGAGCTCCTGCGAGAGGCATCTGAGCTACATCTTCCTCTGCAGAAATAATCCCCTGAACGGAGCTAAAAGGAGATGAAGTGTGACTTTTTTATATGCACCTACAGCATGGGGTGAAATGGCCTTGGCAGGAGGAGGCAGGAGACTTGAGTCGTGAGCTCAGAATGTATTTCAGAATTGGTGAAAGCTGAACTGGTGTTTTTAGTGAGGAACATAATCCCCTCTGCCTTGTGAAACTTGGGAATGTAGTTGTTCTCAGGGAAACGTGGCGTTAAAAGCCTGAATAATGCTTCTCTTTTTGCTTTCTATGTGTCTGGGACAGTTAATCAGATGTTAACATGGAAACATGGGGTTGTGTGTGCAGGAAAAAAGAGGAGGTGGTGTATCAAGAGAAGGTGAGGCTGCTGAGAACAGGAAGGGAGCCGTGAATCCTGGAAGGGACAGGAATCTTCTCCCCACACCGATGGAAAAGGAAAAGCTGGGCCTTGGAGTTGGTCTGGGAGGGCATCAGCTGCATCTTCCATGGATGTGGCACAGTGCTGTCACCCCAGAGGTCTCACCTTTCCTAATTAAAGAATAAATTAAATCTCTTTAGGGGGGTGTTACTCCCTGGTACCTTGAGCCAGTGTAATGGTGACACGAGGGGTGGCTCAGGCTGCTTTCACTTGGCTTTAGCGCGTGCTGTGGCCATACCCAGCCTGCACAGAGCACCCAGAGGAGAGGGACAGGCTGTTGGCAGGCTGGCAGGGCAGGGCTGGCCCCGAATGATCATCTGGTACCCACAGAAAGAGCTTTGGAGCAGCTGCCCCAGCTCAGGGATGTGGGACATGCTGACTGCGAGACCTTGTGGTGAGGTGAGGTGAGATCACCAGGAACAAAATGATCATTACAGGCCATTCATGTCAGAGCTTCATGCCTCTCTGTTTGCTTGCAAGCAAAACCAGCAGCTAATTTGCAAGGCAGCCTTTTGTCCCAGGGCCTTTGATCAATGCTGGCCTGTGTTAATGTTTCAGGAGGCTATTGATTTCTGCAGCAGCTTTTGTTCCTGAATTTATGTGCCCTGGCTTTCAGCAGCACGCACTGTGCATGTTTGATTAAAGCTCATTTGACTTCCTTGCAGTGGGGCTGGAAGCTGTTTTTGCTCCCTGTTCAGGGAACCAAAGCTTGCCTGACTCAGTCCTTTGTGTCCAGCTTGTGCCACCCATGCAGGCACCAGGACGGTGGGTGTGACCCTGCCAGCTGAACCCGTGGAGCAGTTAATCCCTGGGGCAGACAGGGCCGTCCTGGGGAGCCCGGTGCCTGAGGAGATCCTGCATGGAATTCTTTCCCTGGGGTACCTGTGTAAGGTTACATTCTGTGTGTGCTTTTACTGAGAGCTGCACTTGTGCAGTCTGACCATGGATTGGAAGTACAGAATATTCTTTAGTCCTTTAATCTGTCCAGATTTTGTAGCTGGGCTGAAACTATTGTTGAATAAATAGACTTTGACTTCATCTTTATCCATGTGCAGTTGTGACTGCACTTCTGAGCGAGTCTCGGGGGGAAAAAGCATTATGGTCATGAGCTTGGCATTTTCTATAAATATCCACCATTTCTTTTTTAAAGTTTGGTTTATGATGTGCATGTATAAGTTGTTAAACTTCCCTTGGGACCCGATGGCTTTGCAATGTGTAAATGGAGCTCTAATAGGTTCCCATTCCCTATTTTATGATGGGAGGAGAACAGATTGGTTTGTACTCTGCTGTTGCCATGTGTCAGAGGACACATTAATTCACTGCCATAAAGACGTGGGATTTACTGTCTTGCTTCTTGGTGCTGACACCTCAGATTTGATACAAATGAATTTATAGGTAAAAAAATTTCATTTGCAAGAGACTTTCTAGCTGTGCAGAGCAGTGCAAGATCCTCCTGCAGAGCCCAGCCTGGCTCCTGGCACAGGCATGTTCCCAAGTGGACAAACAGCTGGCCTGGGTGGACTTTGAGCCTGCTTAGTGGGCTCAGGGAAATGGTATTTCTAAAGCAAACATGAGCAGAGCAGGAAATGCATGCTTAGTATTTTTAGTAGGGCTTTTGTCCTTCGGAATCAGGAATTGTAGGTAATGTTTTGCCCACTTGCTTCTTCTCACCAACCATCACTCTGAATATTTGTTATTTTAATATATAATACACGAACACAGGTCAGATCCATGGTGGGGATCAGTAACATCATCCCAGTCTGTGGCAGCACAGATTAAAAATGATGTGTTCTGCCTGTTGCCAGAAATCACCGTTGTGGTAGTGTTCTTTCTTCTGGGGTTTCTATTTTTAAATCAGGCACTGGTAAAATTCTTAAGCGTCTTAAATGTCAGCAGTTAATGTCTAGAACAACATCCTCCCTTTGTCTTTGGAGTGTCTCAGTGGTGCAGGTATTGGTTGTGGCTGTAATTGCTCGTTTGGGGCCCTGGGGAGGGTTTGGATTCAGTCAGGGTCGTTATTGGAGTTAACTCCTGCTCTGCCTGGAGCAGGGGCTGCAGGATTTCCCCACGGAGGCAGCAGGCTGAGGTTATTTGATCACATAAAACACAGTTCAAAGAAACCCTTTTTGTGGGCAGTTCAGGTATGTTTGTTCTGATGTTGATTTTTTTCAAGGGGCTGGTTAGAACTTCTCCGTTTCTCTCTTGCAACTTGAAAGCAACAACACCTTTTACCTTAGAGGCAGACAAGTCGCCAGGAAATGATGGGGTTTCAAAGTCAGAGAAAAGAGATGAAAACCACACGCTGTTCTTTGGTTCAGCATTGCATCCGCAGGTTTGAATGGCAGCTGCTGCACTTCTTGAATGTAAGCCAGATTCATTATGCTGTGAAATTATCACTCATTTCTCTAGGTGTGCTCTTTTAACTGCTTAATTAATTTAGATGTGGGTATATATATTCAAATTAAAACACGATTTAGTGTGGTAGGGTTGTGTTACAGTTATAGACTTGTTGTTGAACGCGGTTTTACTCCAACTTTCAGCTCCTTACACAGGAATATTGAAAAATACCTGAATGCAGGTTGACAAAATGGCAGGGTCTGTTTGGGTTGAGCCTGGTTCTGTCTGTGCACAGCAGGAGCTGTGGCACGTCGGGGTGGTTGTCAGAGCTCAGCAGAGCTGAGGAGCAGAGGTGTCACAGGATGCTGACAGTGACACAAGGGCACCCTCTTCTGAAGCGCTGCTACCAGCAGCATCCTGGTGCAGGCTGGCTCCTGGTGCTTCCCAACCTCTTTCCATTCCTAGGGGAGAAGTGGAAAAAGCATTTATTTACTTCTTTTCCCCCTCTGCAAAAGCAAGCAGAAAATAATGAGGGGGTTTTTTTTTGTATGTCTTACCTAAATAATTCCTTTTTCTGGCTGGAATACGTCACAGTTTTTCCTGGAAAAACCCCTGTGTGCATACAGAGAGCCGGGGGCAGGCCGAAAGCTGACAGGTCAGGTTTGATGTCCCTCTAACAGCCTCGTTCTGTGCTTGCAGGGAGAGCTGATCACCTTCTATTACTACTGGAAGAAGACTCCCGAGGCGGCGAGCTCGCGCGCGCACCGGCGGCACCGGCGCCAGGCCGTGTTCCGCAGGATCAAAACCCGCACCGCCTCCACGCCCGTCAACACCCCCTCCAGGCCCCCCTCCAGCGAGTTCTGTGAGTGCAGCCTCAGAGCTGGGCCTTCTCCTCCCCGTGGGGAGGTCCCTCTGTTCCCGCGTTACTCTGCTGGAATGGGGAGGGTGGCTTTGATCACACCGTCCTTGCACGCAAAAGCGTCCTGTAAGGATGGAAATACTGCCCTGGGATTGGATTTCCCTGCTCTTTCCTTGGTGTTGTGTTGTGTTTTGTCCAGGCTTATTATAGTAATGGGAATTGGAAAACACGGAAAGAAGGCAGGAAGTCCTCCTTGCCTTTGGAGGGAAGTCCCTTCCGTCCTCCTGGGTGACCCTCACCTTCTGTAGCCAGCACGGAGTCTTAGGGAGTCTTGGAGGGACACTGGCCTGAAGCAGAAATGTCTAAACCAGGAGTAACTCCCCAAAGCAGTGCTGTGCTGCTTTGCACAGGGTCCACGTGGGCACAGAAACCTTTGTCCATATGGGAAAGGTTTGTTACCCTGTGTGGGGTTTAAGTCCTTCTGAACCCACGTGCCTCATACAGGGGCTGTGGAAGGCAGAGATTGGCAGATGTAAAAATGCTCGTGGGCAGCTGGAGGATGTGGTGAGCAGGCAGGACCCAGAATTCTGGCCAGGGTAGAAGGGAGGGGGCAAGAAAGGGCTGGGAGCTTTTCCCTGCTGACCTGGTAGGATTTACTGCTGATATCTGTGTGCACAAGGAGTGAGGATCTGGGCTCCACAGCTCAATCCAAGATACTCAGCAGGAGAGCTTGTGGCTGGGAGGACTCATCCTTATGGATCTGACTGCAGGATGAGAATAAAAGTCCATTTAGCAAAAGAAAACAAGTGCTAGCCTGGGGTCAGGGTTTGAACACCTGCAAGTGTTAATGTAGGAATTATGGCAGTGGTAGCTATTAAATGTAACCCTGTGTTAATTTGAAGGGTAACGAGTTGCTGACAAATGCTGATGGCAGACACTGGAGAATCTGTAAGCTTTAATCCATAAACTATAACCTGCATGTACAAAACACCCTCTTGGAGCCTTTAGGAAAAACAGTGTTCCTGCATCAAGGACTTCTCTTCTAATTAAAGATTCAAACAGAAGAAGCCAGAGGGCTTCCTGCTTGTGCCAAATTATAGCCCTGTTATGTTGTGGATTTATAGTGGTGGGGCTATAGAAAAATGCAGTGCTCTCAAAAGGGAAGTGTTTACTCCTGAGGTGTTTAGAAGGTAAGATACAGTTTTTGTGATGTTTGCATATTTTCGGTGGTTTAGATGCTGCTTTTGAGTTCACAAATGCGTAATCAGCTCATTTGCCACAAAGGAAAGGGGCTCTTTGCATAATCTTCTTCTTTTTCAAAACATGACATTTTTGCAATGTGAGTTTGCCACAGGTTAAAACTTTGAGCCCTGCAGTAAGGATTGGGAAGGTGGTGTTACCTTTTAGTGCCTCTCATCCAAAAGAATCACAACATGTTCTTCAAACAGGTCCATTGTATGTAAGCATTGATTCCTCCACCCACAAACAGCTCTACTGCTGGGTAACAAAATAAAAACCAAAAAAGCCACTACAGCACCTGTTCTTGGAATCTTGTAGATCTCAAATAAAGAATATTTGATTTTAAATTTGACCAGATTCTAGCGATAAACCCCTTTTCTCTTGAAAATTGTGGGTTTGGAACACAGCCTGTTGAACTCACCACGGATGGTACTTGAATGACAACTTACCTGGAAATGTACCATGTGCTGAACCAGGGGTTCCAGGAGTTGTATTCCTTGGCACATTCTTGGAATCCTCCTGCAGAGTGACGAGGTCTGGTCTTTCTCAGTTTGCAAAATCAGAAATAATGGCCATGCAAGGCAGGGTGGGTGTAGAGAGTCACGATCTATTTTACTTAATGCTTATTTTAGCCAAGTGGGAGGAAATAGAAAATCCTGCTGAGTGTTTATTTTCCATTTTCCTCTTTCTCTGCTGTCCTTCCCACCCTCAGTGGACCTGAGCTCAGCCAGTGAAGATGACTTTGACAGCGAGGACAGCGAGCAGGAGCTGAAGGGCTACGCCTGCCGCCACTGCTTCACCACCAGTATGTCCCAGTCCCTACTGGTCCCCTCTGCTGTGCCCGGGGGGTGGGCTCAGCCAGCAGGAGCAGCTCCTGTGCTGCTTCAGCTGTTCACAGCAATGTGGGGGCGAATCAGCTAAAATATGCAGCGTTCCTAACAGAGTTAATCAGGCTTTGCCATTGCAAATTAATACTGCAGCGACAAAGGAGAAGCCTGAGGTAGACATTGCTACAGGAATAAATCTGCATAATCCATAATCTGTGTAATCAATTTGTGACGTAATGAATCGGTGTTGAGCTGTGGCTGTCACACAGAAAACTTCCCTGATGCTGCACCAAATCTCCTGGGCATCAGCCCCATTCTTGTGGCTGTTCCTGAAGGTTTTCTGATGTTTGGCCATGGGCACAGCTGGAGGTGTGAGCCCCAGAATGGGGAAGGAAATAAGAGGTTCAGAGCTCGCTTCTCTTGCAGAAACCACAGCTTTGGAGAACAACAGCTGCTTGTTAGTTCCCAGGTAGAGCAGATAAGGCTTCTTTCTGTGCCTCAAAACTGCAGTTTCTTAAGCAAACAACCACAGTTTGTAAATTTAATATTGAGGATGTGCACTGGGACAGGACAGAGTTTTGCAGAAACTTCTCCAGCTTTGTTAGGTGTAGAAAAGCAGCTGTTTCTGTAACTGTAGCTTTTTTAACAATTGCCTGTGCTTGTGCTGGGGTGCTGTGTGAGCTGCTGAGCTGTTGCTTTCCCTGCCCCAAGCCTCCAAGGACTGGCACCACGGCGGCCGAGAGAACATCCTGCTGTGCACGGACTGCCGCATTCACTTCAAGAAGTACGGGGAGCTGCCGCCCATCGAGAAGCCCGTGGACCCCCCGCCCTTTATGTTCAAGCCTGTGAAAGAGGAAGATGATGGCCTCAGTGGGAAGCATAGCATGAGGACACGGAGGAGTCGAGGCTCGGTGGGTTTCACCCTCTTCAATGCAGAGGGGGAAAGCAGCCCCAGGCCCCTGAACTGGTTTGCCACGGGCTGGGCCTGCTCCTGCTGCTCTGTGCATGCCAGGGGGAGCTTTGCTGAGGCTCAGGCTTTCCTTGGAAAAAGGAGGTGGAATGTCTCTGCAGGCTGTGTTATTTCTCTGTAGTGACTGGCAGTGGGCTGTCATCGTGAGGGGGCACTGACAGTGCATTACACATCCTGTGCTGGTACGCGTTCTCCTTCCAGCTGCATCCTGTCAGAGTTCAGCCCTTGGGAAGAGTCTGAAAAAATTGGATGTTGTTCATGTGGTCTCCTCATGTTACTGGAGTCAAAGTCTGTTCCCTGCAGAGAGCTCAGTTTTGCCTCTGTGGTTGGTGTGCTCTGAGTTGTTACTCGGCTGAGGCTCCATCTTGCACAGCACTTGTGAGGGCTCTGACAGCAGCTCTGGGTGATTTATCTTGGAGTTGGATTTAGCTGATAGAACAACAGAAAGATTCCTTTCCTTGCCCTCCCCTCTGTATCTTTCTGATCAGGATGATGTGATTCTAAATACCTCATGAGGCTCCGCTCTTGGGGAGTGTTGGCTCCATTGCTTTTTTTGGTAGCCAGTCATCCAAAAAACTGCCAAAATGGCAGGGAAACAGCATTAATTATTGAAATGTACTCCACTGATCCCTTACTGCATAGCAGGAGCACGCTGGAGCTGGGGCTTTAGACCTTGGCCTTGACTGCCAACAGATGGATTATATTTAGTGGAACATGGGGGTGCTCCTGCCTGATGCCCCCTTGTGTGTGTGTGCTGTGTATTAAAACATCTTCCTAATGCCATTTCTAACAGACACAGCTAATGAAATAATCAGCACTTAATATTGGTGGGTAGACACATCAAGGATTTGCCTCCTTTTACATTTGAGCCCAGCTGAGCTTTGAAGGGAGCAGTGTAACAAGGTGGAACGCTGCAGGTTGTCCCTGCCAGGCCGTGCCAGGGCTGTGTTACCCGTGCCCCTGCCAAGGCAGAGCTCTCGGAGAGGCTGGGCACTGCTGACCCAGGTGTGTTTCCCCCCCAGATGTCGACCCTACGCAGTGGCAGGAAGAAGCAGGCAGCCAGCCCCGATGGCCGGGCCTCCCCCATCGCCGAGGACGTTCGCTCCAGCGGCCGCAACTCGCCCAGCGCCGCCAGCACCTCCAGCAACGACAGCAAGGCCGAGTCTGTGAAGAAATCCACCAAGGTAATCCTTCCCTCACATCCTTCTGGCCAGGGCTGCCCACCTGAGGCCTCTCAGGCAGGTACACAAAACGCAGATGTCACAGAAGGCTGGGCACTCTGACCTGGAAAACCCTGTGAGTGTAGGTCAGGCAGAAGGGGAGGGAGAAAGAGCTGCTTTGTGCCTGGCCGGGGAGGGATGGGAGTGATCAGACCTCTTGAGTAGCCCCACATAACCTTGCTGCTCTCAGGATGGAGTAATCCCTCCATTTCGGATGCAAATGCAAGCATTAAGCTCAGGGGAGTAATGCAGATCAGAAATGCTGTGTTTGAGACAAGTAGACAGTTTTAGGGATTTTTTGTAAGTAGCACTTAATCTTTGTTTACAAAGGAATATGAACATTTAGTAATTGAGACTACTTCTGCTGCTGTTTTTTGGAGGTATATTTGCTTGATTGTTCAGAGCAAGCTGACAGTTGAGTCTGTTCAAATGAATTAAGTGCCTTGCCAGGAGAGTTCTAAAGAAACAAAGCCACATGAAGCAGGAAAGCTTACCATTAAGCAGTGTGAACTGAGAAGTAGCAAGTTAAAAATAAATATTACAAAAAAAAAAAAAAAAAGTCGAAATGAGTAAGGAGCAAGTTTTCACATTATGAAACTGAAAACTTGGCAGAATTTGAAGTTAGGTAATGATGTGATGCACAGAGCTGTTCCAGGCCATGGGAGAAGGTAGTAATCTCAGAATAGCTATTCACTGTTAGCCCTATATTTGAGGGGATCTAAAAATATTCCTCTCAAAGTATCAAGAGTAGAGCAAGACTTTCATGTAGCAGAAGGAGATTTATCCTGTCTCCTGCAGAAATCCTGGCTCTGTCTTGCACTAGTTAATAACTGGTGTTGGTCTCCTTTAGAAGGGTAACCTGGACCAGTTGACTTGCTGTGAGTTCCTGATGGACTTGGTCCTGCCCAGCTCTGTTTAAAATACACCTTCATATGAGGAATGCATCATTCACTTGTCACTTTTCCTGCTAGTTTGATGTGTATTGGATTGCTCTTAAATACTGACTGTGTCAACTCCAGAGTTCTGCTGCTCCTTAATTTGTGTTAAGTACAGTGGCACTGGCCTACACTCGATTTACTTTTGCATTTACACCACTGGTAACTGCTGTGTTCTGCTTCCTTTGTGGCAGAAGATAAAAGAAGAGGTGTCTTCTCCTCTCAAAAACTCCAAGAGGCAGCGGGAAAAGGCAGCATCTGACACGGAAGAACCTGACAGGTCCAACGCCAAAAAATCCAAAACTCAAGTGAGTCCCACAGAGGAGTATTTCCTGTTAGGAGAATGGTTTGAGGTGGAGAGGGGATGCAAATCTGGTAACATACCAAAAACACGAAATCAATTTAAGCCACAGCAAATTGTAACTTAATCTGTGGCTGGAAAGCGACCAGTGTTATAATGTGTTCCTTCTGCTGAAAACAGTGCAGTGATCCAGGGTATGTCCAGAAGTTAGTTTTTTTTCCCTTTTAGTATCAGTATCAAACATAAAGGAGTACACTTGGATTGTTTTCCAACCCTTTCCTCCATATTTTTTTTATTTAAATTTGGGTTTTTGTCTTCTGTGCCAAGTTAGAAGACCACCACAGGACAAATTCTTCTCCATTGCTAGTCACCCTCATAGTGAAGAAGTGTTTTGCTGTGTTCAGCAGGACCTGTTCTGTGTTTCAGTTTGTTCCTCTTGCCCCTGGGCACTGTGGAAGGGTCCTGGCTCTGCTGTCTGTGTCCATCCCTTGGGTGTTTGTGTTCCTGTGCCGGTTTGGGCCCTGTGGTGTTCAGGGGGTGCCTTCACCTGTGTCTGCACAGCACGTGTGGCACAGCGGGGATGTCCTGGTGTGCTTTTCCCGGGCACACTGGTCACTGTTGCCTCTCCCCACAGGAGATCAGCAGGCCCAACTCCCCCTCGGAAGGGGAGGGCGAAGGCGAGAGCTCTGACAGCCGCAGCGTCAACGACGAGGGCAGCAGCGACCCCAAGGACATCGACCAGGACAACCGCAGCACGTCCCCCAGCATCCCCAGCCCGCAGGACAATGAGAGCGACTCGGATTCCTCGGCGCAGCAGCAAGTGCTGCAGGCGCAGCCCCAGGTGCTGCAGGCCCCGAGCGGCTCTGCCCAGGCTGCCGCTGCCACCCCGCC
>WEKY01015647.1:904806-923785 GCA_013390045.1 Picathartes gymnocephalus
CATCAAACCGCCCCCTACCACCCCCATCCCGCAGCTCCCCACTGCCCCGGCCCACAAGCACCCTCCCCATCTCTCGGGGCCGTCTCCATTCTCCATGAACTCCAACTTGCCTCCGCCGCCCGCTCTGAAGCCGCTGAGCTCGCTCTCTACTCACCACCCTCCATCCGCACACCCTCCTCCCCTGCAGCTGATGCCTCAGAGCCAACCACTGCAGTCCTCGCAAGCCCAGCCTCCTGTTCTGACCCAGAGCCAGAGCCTGCCCCCGCCTGCCAGTCACCCCTCCTCCGCACTCCATCAGGTCTCCTCCCAGCCCCCCTTCTCTCAGCACCCCTTTGTGCCCGGGGGCCCCCCTTCCATCACGCCTCCTTCGTGCCCCTCCACTTCCACGCCGCCCACCGTGCCTGGCATCCCTCTTCAGAGCCCCATCTCCACGTCAGCAGCTTCTAGTGGGACAGTGCCCGTGGTGACAGCCTGCACGCTGCCACCCATCCAGATCAAGGAGGAGGTCCCAGATGAAGCCGAGGAGCCGGAGAGCCCCCCGCCTCCACCCCGGAGCCCATCCCCTGAGCCCACGGTGGTGGATATCCCAAGTCACGCCAGTCAGTCAGCCAGGTACGGAGCTTTCATCAGTGCAGTCAGAACAATTAATGTTCTCCGGGCTTTCCATGAAGCTGGTAGTGTTTGGTCTAAGTGTAGAGTGATGTTTGTTAGTTTGGACATACAGCTCTCAGATCCCAGACTCCCGCACCTTCCCCAGGGCTGAGCTCTTTGTCTTGTGTTCCTTTCAGGTTCTATAAGCACCTGGACCGTGGCTACAATTCATGCTCCAGGGCAGACCTGTACTTCATGCCTCTGGCAGGATCCAAACTGGCCAAGAAGAGAGAAGAGGCCATCGAAAAGGCCAAAAGGGAAGCAGAGCAGAAAGCCAGGGAAGAGAGGGAAAGAGAAAAAGAGAAAGAGAAGGAAAGAGAGAGGGAGCGTGAGCGTGAGAGAGAAGCGGAAAGAGCTGCGGTAGGTTCAGTTCTGGCTCGGAGCTGTGTGAGGGAATTGATGGCTGGATCTGACCCGGGTGGTGACTGCAGGATGCAGATCCCCAGGAGCATTTTAATCCCGTGCAGTCAGGGTTCTCTGAGTGTGGAACTCTGTGTATGGACTGAAATCCAGCCAGCTCTGAGCGCCTCCCAGCCTGCCTGGGACTGTCTTCTCCTTAAAGGAGAGTTTCTGCCCCTGGTGTGGTTCTGAGGAGAGCTAGGCCAAGTGTTGGCATTGAACTTTCAGTAGGAGAGCAGCGTGCAGACACAGAGAATGCCTTAGTGTGCCTTGCACTGCGGTGCAGGCACTCGAGCGCTGTCTCCTGGAAGAGGGGCTGGGGACAGAGGGGAGGTGGGTGTGTGTCTGAGGTGCTCTAAGGCAGCTGTGCTGACCTGAGATTCTCCCCACGTTGTGTGCAGCAGAAGGTGTCCAGCTCCTCCCACGAGGGCCGTCTGGGCGAGTCGCAGCTCAGCGGGCCAGCCCACATGAGGCCTTCCTTCGAGCCGCCGCCGACCACCATCGCGGCCGTGCCCCCCTACATCGGGCCGGACACGCCGGCGCTACGGACGCTGAGCGAGTACGCGCGGCCCCACGTCATGTCCCCCACCAACCGCAACCACCCCTTCTTCGTGCCCCTCAACCCCACGGACCCGCTGCTGGCCTACCACATGCCCGGCCTCTACAACGTGGACCCCACCATCCGGGAGCGGGAGCTGCGCGAGCGCGAGATCCGCGAGCGCGAGATCCGCGAGCGGGAGCTGCGCGAGAGGATGAAGCCGGGCTTCGAGGTGAAGCCCCCGGAGCTGGACGCGCTGCACCCGGCCACCAACCCCATGGAGCATTTCGCCAGGCACGGGGCACTGACTATCCCACCCACGGCGGGGCCTCACCCCTTCGCCTCCTTCCACCCGGGGCTGAACCCCCTGGAGAGGGAGAGACTGGCACTGGCGGGGCCGCAGCTGCGGCCGGAGATGAGCTACCCGGACAGGCTGGCGGCCGAGCGCATCCATGCCGAGCGCATGGCCTCGCTCACCAACGACCCCCTGGCACGGCTGCAGATGTTCAACGTCACCCCCCACCACCACCAACACTCACACATACACTCGCATCTACACCTACACCAGCAGGACCCCCTACACCAAGGTGAGCCCCGCGAGCTGGGCGCTTCCCTGGGGAACAGCTGGGAGCAGGCCCGCTCTGACCCTGCAACTCAAACAGCAAAATCCCTGGTGTCATGTCCGTGGTGTGGTTCTGTGCCGTGTAAGGCTTGGATAGCTGAAATGCAGGTACTTTTTGTGGCAGTGATGCAGGATGGTAACACCACGGTCATCTTCATTCAGACTCTCACTGTGAAAGGTTTGCTGGTTTGCTGTGGGTTGGTTTTTTTTAAGTGCTGCTGTCCTAGAGCAGCACCTTACAGTGGTAGTGATGAATAGTCTCAGAAATGAATCTGTGCCTCGCTCATTTCTAAACCAAGATACATGATTAGAGGTCTGCAGTACTGGAGAGGAGGCACTTAGCAGAAGTGTTCAGATTTTGTGGTGACAGACTGGAGAGAACATGGCAAGGCAGGCACCAGGTGCTGCAGGTAAGCAGGGAGGGGAAAAGAGTACTTAAAATGCAGGTTCTGGTGTCTGGCTACTCATGCAGTGTTTGTGCAAGCACATGTAGCATACTTTGCCCTGGAGCAGAGCATGACATGTGCTGGGATGCCCACGTCTGGAGTCTGAGGGAATGGTGGTACAGCAAGGAAAGCAGCAGCTGCTGTGAGATTCTTGAGGGCTGGGGGCTGCAGGAGGGAGGTGGCAGTGCTGGGTATCAGCATTCCTGAAGCTGCTGAGGCTCACTGCAGAAATCACAGATGGGCCCAGTTGCTAGCAGGTTTGCAAACCCCTGACAGCAGAGGAAATTTGCCATAGGCTGTGTCTGTACAAGGATTCTGTTGGCAGAATCTGTGAGTCAGTCACTGAGCACCTCTGTGCAGGTAAGTCTGGATGCTCCCCAGGTACTTGTTCTGGACAAAACCATGGCTTGTACATTGTCCCTCCCAGTCCAGAGAGAGGCTGGTGCAGACACAGCCAAGTCAATTCACTGCCAAGTCTGTCTGAGTGTTTGAGAAGTGATTTGGCTTTGTGCTTTGCCAGGTTCAGACACAGTGAGGGGCTCTTGGGTGGTTCTTGCTCCAGGAGGCTCCACTGGTGCTCGAGGCCATGATAACCCTTGTGTCCCCTTGCACAGAGGGTACAATGACCCCACATTTCTGCTGTGCAGCAGCTGAGGGAATTGCTCTGGCTTTGTTCTTTCCCTGGCGGTTCCTCTGCAGTCCCCAGGCAGCTGATGGACGCTTTCTCTCCTTCTCTCCAAGGCTCAGCAGGACCTGTTCATCCACTGGTGGATCCTTTAGCAGCTGGACCCCACCTGGCACGTTTTCCCTACCCACCTGGGACCATCCCCAACCCACTGCTAGGGCAGCCACCTCACGAGCATGAAATGCTCCGACATCCAGTCTTTGGTGAGAGCATTTTAAAGGTCCTTTGCAAGGGTTGCCTTTGATCTGAAGTATCTCCTTTTCCTGTGGGTTCAGCAGGGGGCAGTTGAGCTGTGACTTTGGCTGCTTGTGGTGTTTTGTTGGGATGAACAAGCAGCAGATGAGAGTGTCAAAGCTGTCCCTTGTCCCCCAGGTACTCCCTACCCTCGGGATCTGCCTGGTGCCATTCCACCTCCCATGTCAGCAGCCCACCAGCTGCAGGCCATGCACGCCCAGTCCGCAGAGCTGCAAAGACTGGCAATGGAGCAGCAGTGGTTGCACGGGCACCCTCACATGCACGGTGGGCACCTACCCAGTCAGGAAGATTATTACAGGTGAGACTGCAGTGAAGGCCTTTGGGGACCTGGGAATTCCATCATATTTCTCCACATTCCTTCTTTTTTCTTTGAGTTTTCACCTTTCTTGCTGTGTGCTGAGCTCTGCTGCAGTCACAGGTGAAGCTGTGTGAGACTGGATTTGGGCAGGTGGGAGGGGAGGTCCAGATGACTGGCATAAGTCTCCTGTTGCAGAATCCCCTCTGACTGGGGGTTTATTGGGATATTCACTGCAATTGCTGCTTCCAGATCTCTTTCTCTTCCTTGGGAACAGCAGAGGAAGGTGGGCAGAGCTTTATGGAGGAGAACAGGGCAGGAATTCAGACTGAGGGCAGTAGAAGTGTGTGAGTAGCAGAGGTCCAGCAGTGAGCAGCCATGGAGGCATCACGGGGCTCTTTCTCCTGGGGATGCTCTCTGGGGGTGGCACTGGAGGGGCTCTCTGGCCTCTGGTGTGACACCAGCGTGGCTCCAGGGTGGCAGTGACCTCGCGTGTCCCATCTGCAGAGCTGGCACTGGTGGCTGTGCCCACGTGAGGGGGTACCCTGTGCCCAGGGTGGTGCTCAGAGCTGCCAGGCTGCAGCCCCTGCTCCCTGCAGGGTGAGCAGCAGGGCAGAGCTGTCTCCGAAGTGTCTGACACCTCCTTTGTTGTGCTAAAATGAGTTTTCCTTCTCTTGCAGCCGACTGAAAAAAGAAGGCGACAAACAGTTGTAATAAATTATTTATTTGTAACGCTGGCTATGGAAACCCCAGTCCTTGGGAAGGAGTGGAACATTTTTACATACAAGAAGAGCTACAAAAGGAAAAGAATATCTTAAAAAGATTTCTTTATATATTTAAAACAGAAGCAACCACCCAACAAGTAGAGACTTATCAGCATAGTGTTCATTTGTAGAGAAGATTTCTCAAGACTGGTGTGGGTCTCCCTGCATGAAAACGTATTCAGAAGCCTATTGGAAATACAGGACTGTGTGGAATATTCAGAGAACTTCCTGCAATCTTGTTTTTTTTTTTTCTTTCTTTTTTTCTTTCTTTTCTTACTAGTTTGTTTTCAGTAGGTGCTAGAATCAGGTTCACAACACAAGTCACTGTGCGAGAAGGGACACTCAGTGCATCTATAGGCAATTAAAAAAAAAAAACAAGGATTGCAAGTAGGTGACATAACAAGCTCTGAATCCAAGTGCTATAATAATACAAAAATCTACTTTTATTTTAATACATTGTAGGAAATCTTCATAATTTTAAAGAGAGCTCAGTTCTGCAGCATGGCTTTTTAAGTCTGTAAATAACTTTTTTTGGGTAGAGGGGAGAAACAAAACAAAACAAACTCCAGAAACATTTATCTTGATTTTCAGTAACATCACAAATTGTGAATTCCTACCTGGTATTGACAGAATACAGAGTTGATTTTTTAATAAAAAATATATATATAATTATCCCTTTAATTAAAGGGAATGATGGGTATCAATAATTTCAAATGGGTAAAAGCTTGAAATTTGGTTTGATATCAACAATAAGCATTAAAGGGATTTGCAGGGATAATGTTGCAAATGACTGTTTCTGTTCTTGGTTTTTTGGTTGGTTTGGTTGGTTGGGGGTTTTTGTTCGTGTTCCATCTCTCTGTTCTGCAGCTGATTTTGTTGAGTTGGGTTTCTCAGCAGCTCAGATGTCCCTTGGACCCCGCTGGCCCTTTCGCTGCTGCCTTCAATGGTTCATTTTCAGTGTGGCCATAAAACACTTCTTTCCTGTGACCTTTTGAAACTTAATCCAGCTACATTGGGTTTAGACTTTGGGCAGAAAGTTCAGAGAAATAATCTGTTCTAAAAATCTCCTTTTAAAGATGTTCCATGGCTCGGAATAGTGCAGCCAGAGTTCTGTATGCACGTGCATACTTTGGAGGCTGTGCTTTTTCTGGCCTCCTGTTTCATAAGTTCTTCTTTAGAAAAGCGGACCTGGCAGCTTGGTGTTCAAAGGCGGGTCTGTTTTTCTTTTTGACTGCTTAAGTTTGGGTTTTTATAAGCAAAAACTGTTTGGCTGCCACCAGTGCTGCGTCCCTCAGGAGCTGATTGCTCTGGGATGAGCGGGATGCATGGACAGGAGCATTTACTGCTCCCAGCCCCACAGTCCCTGCAGGGAAACTCCCTTGGCTGCTTCCCACCAGGATGGGAGGAAAACACAGTGAGCATTAATGGAGACAGCTCTGCTTACTGGGCTGATTTTTAAATTTTTTTTCCCCAGTTTTGCCACAGTTTTTTTTTTTGCCGGAGCAGACCAATGGGCATCTGAATCTGCTGGACATTTTTTTCTGCTGGTGCACAACTCCCCCATTCTCTCTCTCCACTCACGATGCTCTCTCTGCTGCTGTAGCCTGTTCAGTGTGATGGTTGTGTCCTAGGACTGTACTGAGCCACTCTGGTAAAGTTGTAGTTAATCAGCTGCAGGCACCTCCTGCTGCTCAGCCCAGAGCTGCTGGCACACAATTCACCTGTTAGAAATACAGGTTCTGGGCCCACTAACACGAGAGGGGAGAAGGGGGGGGTTTCAGCTGATCTCCCCTCTTTGCTCAGTGCCCCAGCCCTGCTGTGCTGAACTCGGGGTGAAGGTGTTGGGAGGAGCAGGTTGGGTTTCTCAGGTGGGGAACCACGAGGTCAGTCCAGAAGTGAGGGGGGTGAAGTCCTTGTCCCTGGCTGTGGGCAGTGATGGGCTGGAAAGGTTTCCTTTTGGGAAAAGGTTTGTGTTTGCTCACAGCTGAGCAGCCAGGAGGATGGGCCTGCTCAGCAGAGAATACCTCACTTTGTTTGGAAGGTTTCATAAAGGTTTCATTAGGCACATTTCAGTTCAATCTCTCCTCTCCTTTTGTTTTACCACGTGGAACTGGGGAGGTTGGGGGACTTCAGCCATTTCGTCTGACCCTTCCCTTGCTGTTTTTTAGCCATAGTTCTTTAGAAAAAGGAAAAGGTAATTCCCTCCAGTGGTCCTCTCTGTATTCCTTATTTTTCAGCTGAAGTTGCAGTCTGTTCTAAAGCTGTTCATTGATACATTTTTTTTTTTCCCCAGAAGAGCATTTTAATAATTTATGGGAGCTTTATTTGTTCACTTCATTCAACAAATAAGCTCTGAAATTCTTCCATTTTAGCCCAGTGATTAACTACAACTTTACCTGCAGTGGCTTCTGAAGCCATCTCGGTGTTCGATGCCCTGTTAAAAAAAACAACCCAGACCTTTTGATTTTCTTTCAAGAAATCTCTCTTATTTTTTCCTCTGTTCCAAAAGTTTATTTTTAAATTTTGCTTTAGTGTTTTTGAAATGTCTCTCTTGTTCTATGTCGTCATGGTTGAGCTTGTTTCACTGCACCATTAAAGCAGAGTGTACATTCTGACTGCTACATTTATATATATCTTGAAGCTTAATGTATATATGAGTAGTTTGCCATGGGATAACACAGTGTAAACAGAGTAGAAACCCAGAAATCGTGACTTCTGTGTTCTCTCCATTTGAGTATTTTGTAATTTTTTTGAAATATTTGTGGACATAAATAAAAACCAAGCTACACTACAGCAGCCAGGTTTTGCCTGCAAGTGAAATGTGTCTCTTGATTGTTGTTAGTGGGAGAGGAGCTGCTTTCACCTGGGATGATGGGGATGCTGCCATGGCCACCTTGTCTGGTTCAAACCCGTCTTCTCTTGAATTTATTTTTCCCTTCTTTGAGATAATTTTGGTTTTAATACACAGCACACAAACACCAGCATCACATCCCATTCCACTCTGTGTCCTTGAGCCACGCTGCTGCTCAGTTTTCAGTGTAATACACTGTGTATTCCCCAGCAGCTGCATTTTTGGGAGTTGTTTTTCCTGAGAGATGTTATGTGTTGAACACAGCGGATCCAGAGCTGGCAAGCAGCATAATGCAAACCACAGATCCCACGTGGACAATTTAGCCAGGTTATTTTATTTGTTCTTTGCAAATGCTGATCTCTGTAGAAGTGGTAACTCGGCCCCTGCAAATTCAGCTGCTCTTTCCCCCTTTCTCCCAAGAGAAATATCCAGTGAAAGAATCTGGCAAAAAAAAAAAAAAANAAAACTGAAAAAAAAAAAAAAAAAAAAAAATTATCTGCATGAACTCTCAGATGTTTTTACAAAACTGAATTCTGGAATGGTCACCTGAATGTGAGTGCAGTGCAGGTTTCTGACACAACTGAGCATGTCTTCCCTGGGCCTCACAAATGAGAGAAATGAGTCTGCAGAGTAAATATTGATCATATCCATTTTCTGGTCAGATGAGTCATGGGAAAGGCTGGGAAAAAGACACCACAAAAAATAGTATTTAATGAGTGGAGGACACTTGGCAGGTAGGAGTGACATCCAGACGGGATTGGATTGTTGTTTTACACATCCCAGGCTCTTAAAGGTCGAGTTTGTAAATTTTAGGACATGAAATCCAGCCCAGCTTCACGGTAAGCACAAATAACTTTGCTGTTTATTAATACTAATGCAGTAGTGTGCTTTCCCAAGCACCAGAGCACCCAGGAGTGCAGCTGTCAAAGACACGGAAGGATTGAAGTGATTGGTCCTGTGCCTGTTCTGTTACTCTGGCTGACTTTGTTGTGTCTTTCCAGTTTCTGAATCCTGTTGCAATTCCATCTCACCATTTGTTAGCTCTTTAAATATTTGTCCAGTGTCCTTACCTGTGGCAATGTCAGCAGGAAGGAACATTTTCTGCAGAGGAGCTGCTTGTGAGCCCTCCCGTGGCTGCCAGGCCGAGCTCCCTGCCCAGGGAGAGAAATCGGGGATAAATTGATGGGCTGGCCTTGGGAAGCAGCTCGGTGTGATGCCAGGGGAGCTGTATTTCACTTTGCCCGGGGTCCTGGTCCTGCTGGAGCAGACTGTTAGTCGGATCTGGAGGATGGAGATTTCCCTGGCCTTGCAGTTTGTTGGAACAAACCCCAATTACAAAGTCGGGGCAGTTACAAGGAATCTCCTGCTCTTGCCCTGGTAACGTGGCTGAACTTGAGCTTTCAGAATACCCGTGGTGGGTTTTCCTTCCTCTAAGCTGGATTGTTTTGGTGTCACCCAGCTGTCACTTCTATCCTTCTCTCTAGTTCATTCCTTCACAGCTTAATGCTTTTTATGGAGTGGCAAATAAAAGGGACATCAGTGGCAGTGTTTGAAGAAGTGCCAGAGGACACTGAGTAGCACAGGAGAGAAGGAACACACTGATTTCAGCACTCTGCAGATTGTGATTCCAGACTACAGCATTCAGGGGATTGCAGAAACAGATTCTCCCTTTTCCTTCTACGTTATTTAAAGCAAAGCTCCTTGGCTTCACTGATTTCTTCTGGAGACAGAACCCGGGGCCAGAAACTGTTAGGTGTTGTGACAGAAATGCCTTCATCTAAATGTAAATGTTGCTGCCCTGCCTCGGGCTGCCTTTGAGAGGCTTCTTCTGTGGGACGCAGCTACGAAGTAATGGTCCCAATCAATTTATTCATGTCAATAAAAGCTCTTTTATACGCTTATTTGAAATGTATTGTTCTGGGCTGGTAGGACCGCGTTTGTTTTTCAAGCAGGTGTGTCAGACGGAGTGAGAAACGGGGAGCATGAAGGAGAAGGAAAAGAAATCGTGTAGGTCTGGTTGGGAGGAGTTACAATTTGGGGTCCTGAGGGTGGGAGGAACGAAGGTGACTCAATAGGGGACCCAAGGCAATAAGACAGAACTCACTGTGCTCCTCCCTGAGCCTGGGACACTCTCAGGTTGGGTTGGGGTTGAGGAAAGGAGTTCAACACAAAGTCCCTGACACAAATAAAGAGATTTTCTGAGTCACCCGAGTGCAGAAAGATCTGCTTGTACATCTTGGAAAAAAACTTGCCATTCTCTGACCCCACCCCTCCTGTCTGCTGAAAAGGGAAAGCAGGTAAGAGGGGCCACACCAAACTGCAAAATACATTTTTATACATATTTCACATTCCACACTGAAATGTGAATTCTCTATGTGCCTCTCCTGCCAGCACCACCCATGAGCAGGGCTCTCTATGCCCGTGTTTAATTCCCTTTTGACTCGGGCCCCGGTTTGGGGTCAGCCGAGTGTGTTCTGGTGAGTCCCCAGGGCAGGTGGGGATGGCAATTCAGACTGCGCTGCCCGCGGAGCTCAGCGGTGAAATCCTGCCCTGCCTGCAGCTCCCGCCTTTTGTTTCCCTCCAGTGGCAGTCTGGCACTCGTGACAAATTACTCAATGGCCCATTGAGGGCTAAATCTGTCCCAGGGCTGGGCGATGCCTCTGCCAGTCTGTCCAGGTGCACTTTGGTTCTGCCCCCGCTCCCGGGGCTGCTGCTGCTGTGCCTTGGCTTCCCTGTGCAGGGAGCAGAGCTAAAGCTTCTCCCTGGCTCTAAATCAGTTTTGTTCTGTCAAAAGAGCTTTGAACAGATGGATTTCCACTATTTGTGTAATAGAGGTGGAAGAGAACTTAGCAAAGGGTTTTGAGAGCCTTGAATCCCGATGGCTCCAGGGTTGGTAACTGCAGTGCCGTCATGTCAGTGAGGTTTGAACCGCAGCTCCTGGGGTTATTTACAGCTTCTGTCCTGTCCTGTCGTTCTGTGCTGTGCATCTGCCCTTGGATGAGGCAGTGGGACAATGCTGGACCTCTCCAGAGCTGTTCTCCTCTGCTCCTGACGCTGCCACCGTCCATCCCCCTGAAGGTGGGATCCCCGTGGGACAGGAGCCCCTTGGTGCCACGGTCTCAGCCCTGTTCTCTGGGACAGCCAGGAGCAGCAGCTCAGCCTGGGCTGTCACATTTGCAAAGTGAGGGTCTGGGCTCCTCCTTCTTCCATTATTGCTTCTTCTGCCCAAGCCTCTGTCATGGATCAGGCCCCTCTCTTACAGGGACATCTTTTATTGGCTCAGGAATGTTAAAGTGGCATCTCAGCTCTGTCCTCAGAGCCCTGGGATGGGATTCCTCCTTTAACCCAGCACTCCAACACCCTGCCAGGGCAGTGCTCCTGCAAAGTGCCTGCTGGAGTTTCACCCGTGCCAGACCCGCTGTGGGCCCTGCAGAACAGGCACTCCGTGTCTGCCCGGGCCCAGGGCTCGTCTGTCTGGTTCTGAGCTACAAGAGTGCAAATAAGTGAACATGAGCTGTTGGCTGCTGGCCCTGGCACAGATCCCTGTGCCCAGCTGGGCTGCAGGGCCTTGGCAAAGCTGCCTTCGGGAGGCCTCTGGCTGCTGAATGCCAGCCCTGGGCAGGGAGAGCCCCTCGCCCACCCTGGGGGTCAGGGGTGGGAGGGGAAGGACGGGGGTGTGACAGGGACATCGTCCCACGGAGCACCAGGGGACACGAGCAGGGGACGTGAGCAGCCTTGAGCTGAGCAATCGTCCTGACTGAGGCTCTGGGTGTGACTGGAGAGTGGGGCACTGACCTGGCACTGACCTGGGCACTGACCTGGGCACTGACCATCACTGACCTGGCACTGACCTGGACACTGACCATCACTGACCATGGCACTGACCTGGGCACTGACCCGGGCACTGACCTGGGCATTGACCATGGGCACTGACCATCACTGACCTGGGCACTGGCCTGGGCACTGACCATCACTGACCCGGGCACTGAGCGGCTCCCTCCCGGCTGCGGGGGTGGCCGGGGCTGTCCCTGTGCCCCGGGAGGCTCCAGGTGCCATCGCAGAATTTGCCACGGGATGGCAGCAGATTCTCAGGAAAAAGGAATTCAACCCTCGAGCATCCGTGTCCTGCTCAGGGAACTCGGGGAAAGCGAGATTTCCACCAGCGGGGCAGTTTGGGATTCCTGACAGCGCGGGCAGAGCCCAGCGGGCTCGGGGGCCCTGCTCCCACCCAGCGCTGCGGCTTTCCTTGGCCTTCTTTTGGCTTGCAAATATAAATTCCTGTGCCAGAACTTTCCATCTGCTTCCTCCTCTTCCCCCGTCCTGGGTGGGCACCTTTTGGCTCTACCCGGCCGTGCAGAGCGGCCCCGGTTCTGTTCGACTTCGCTGCTTCCACCTCAGGCAGAGCCGGCCCTTGGAAGGAGCTGCTCTGTGTGAGCTTTCATATCCCGGGGAATTCGGGCTGGGAATTCTCGGCTGCTGGCAGCTGTGTGGCGCTGTGTGACAGCACGGTGTCCCTGTGTGCCACCACCGCGTCCCTGTGTGCCACCATGCCATCCCTGTGTGCCAGCACGGGTCCCTGTGTGCCAGCACGGTGTCCCTGTGTGCCAGCACCGCGTCCCTGTGTGCCACCACAGTGTCCCTGTGTGCCACCACGGTGTCCCCGTGTGCCAGCACGGGTCCCTGCGTGCCACCACAGTGTCCCCGTGTGCCACCACAGTGTCCCCGTGTGCCAGCACGGCCCCTCCTGGCAGCGCCGGGTCCCTGCCCCCGAGCCGTGCCCGGGGCGCCTCCCGCGGGCTCGGGATAGAAACGCACGGCAGCTGCACCGCCGGTGTTCCTTCCTTTTGAACTTGAAAAATACACAAGCCACGCCATAACATTTAAGATAACCCCCCCAGCTGCCAGCAGCCCTCCTGTTCCACACCACCCAGGAGGTGGCACAGGGAGGTTTCTTTCTTCTGGGTTTCTTGGGTTTCCTGCCAGCCCCTGAGAGGGGATGTGCCAGGCTGGCAGCCAGTGCCTGTCCTGGAGGTGACATTTGCCAGGGAGATGTGCTGAGGTGATCAGTGGCCTCGGCAGACGGCGCTGGGCAGCAGGGCTGGGCTCTTGCACTGGCAGAGCAGAATGGAAGAGTTCAGAGAGAGCAATGGGGGCTTTGTGCTGCTCCAGAGCTGCTCCAACAGGAGCTGCAGGGCCCCAAACAAGTCAGGGATGTGGCACCCTGGGGATGTGACTTGGTCACAAACACCAGGAACCTCCTTGCCCAGATGTTCCAGTGCCAATCCCAGCCTGGATCCTGGCACTGCAGAGATCATTCCCAATCTCAGCCTGGATCCCGGCACTGCAGGGATCATTCCCAATCTCAGCCTGGATCCCGGCACTGCAGAGACCATTCCCAATCCCAGCCTGGATCCCGGCACTGCAGAGATCATTCCCAATCTCAGCCTGGATCCCGGCACTGCAGAGATCATTCCCAATCAGCGCCTCCTCTGTGCTGGGCACTGAGGCAGCTCTGGTGGCAGCTCAGCCGGGTTTCCTGGCTGTTGCTGAACTCTGTGGTGACCAAATGAGTCCTGGCCAGGCTGAAATCCGTCCGGAGGAGCCCAAATCAAAGCACCTGAACACTCCACAAAGGACATGGAACAGGGTAGCTTTGCTGAGAGCCTCCTCTGGCTTTCATGTTGTCCCCCCAGCCAGGTGTTAAAGCTCTCCCAGAGCCCCTGCCTGGGTTGCCACCAGCTTCTTCACGTAGCTTCTTCTGGTTAAATTGTATTTATTGCCCTGGAAATGAGCCTACTTTAATACCTTCTTCGTATATCCGTATCTAAGAACATCCATGGAACGGCCTCCTCTGAGTTGCCCTTCCTGTATTGACACAGAGGGATGGCCAAGCTGCTCTTGCTTTCTTTTTTAATGGCTGAGAAATGGCTGCTGTTAATTCTGTGTAAGGATGAGTTCCCTGGGTGAAGTGCAGCTCTCCGCTCACTTGTCTGAGCTCTCCTGTACTGTAAATACTTTTTCCAGTATGAAAGTCCTTTCTGCCGTTCCTGATGTCCCTGGTTCAATGGCAATATTGATTTCTTATATGCAGTGAACAAGATTTACTGCTTATTTGCTGGAGACATTTCCTTGGACTGCACTCCATCGTTCCGGCTTCCAGAAATGCCCTTTCATTTAACTTTGCAAGGCCCCCAGCCCCTATTTAGCTCCCCCTTCTGCATTCCCAGCTTCACCTCCTCTCCACTTTGTTTCCAAGATGCAAAAAAGAGACCCAACCATGAATTGCCCCTGAAAAGGAACCCCAAAGTCTGAGATTTCAGCTGGGTGAAGTTCTTGCCAGTTTCAAAGGCAGAGAAATGGCTTTGAGATCAGCAAGGTTCAGTAATCCGTGTTTGGAGACAGAGGGAGGGAAGAGGAGCAGTTCCCCTCAGGTCTCTCCCTTTGCATTGCTTTTTCCATGTCAATCCATAGGTTTGGCCAGACTGTTGTTTTCCTGTGCTTCCACCGAAATGCAGCAACAACTCTGATACCTGGATTCGAGGGTGGAATGCACCTGTTCAGTGCTGTGGCCTTTGGGCAGTCCGTGTGGATGCGGAATTCTGCCTGTGGATGGCAGAGCAGATCCCTGCTCTCCTGGACCCCTGGGCACTCAGCCTCTGCAGAGACACCCACGCTAATCAGCAACGACTGGGGAAGCTCCTCACTCGTCAGGGCGAGGGTGCAATAAATAAAATATCAGCAAGAGTGGGTGGGTGAGCCCAGAGATACAAACAGGGCTGTGCAAAGGGGTTTTTTTGGAAAGAAACGCTGTGGGGAGCCCACAGTAAAGGCAAGGCTGTCAAAAATGCACACAATAATCCATTTGCTGCCTGCCCCGCTGGAATGCCTGGGATTGTGCAGCCCTGCACTTCTGGGAAATCAATCCCGTGCACATGACTGTGCTTCCCTTTTCCCAAGAGCAAGGAAGGATTTCAGCACATGTTGGGAAGAGACGTGAGAAGCTTCCCTAACTGCCTTGTGCTCCAGCATTCGCTCTGCTCATTAAACGAGCCCTCTAAAGGCACGGGGAGGCTGCTGAGGGTTCGAGGCACAGCAGCTTTTTATGGGGAGGTTTATCTGCCACTGCTGGCTCAGCCTTTCCCAGTGCTGCAGACCTGACAGTGGTGTGAAGTTTGCATTCAGGGCTGTTAAATGCTCTGAGATCTTCAGTGGAGAAGATTCCGAGGGGGCTCAGCACAATTTTGGGAAGCCACGGTGAAAGCAGTTTGTCCTTGTGCCCTAAATGAGAGCTGTGTTGGATTTTAGCCTGGCTGCCAGCAGTTTAGGGCAAGGATGAAGCAATGCTGAGAAGCTTTGACCTAAAAAACCAAAACCTCTCAGTGCTTAAAAGGGGCTTTTGACCAACTCTTTCTTTTCTCCAGATGTGTGAAACACGAAGGGATGTTTTTGCCTCCGGGAGCCCTGACAGCATCATTAGCCCTGGTCCTTTCCTGGAGCTGTTCATTCTGTTTGAGCTGAGGGGTTTGTTCTGGCTGGGACCAGGCTGGCCCAGGGTCCCAGGACTGCCAGGAAAGGCAGTGGTAAAACATTTGAATAAAAGGTGAGAAATTAATAAGTTTTGTCTGGATTTTCAGTTTCTGTAGGTCACAAAAATGAACAGTTCTGAAGTAAAAATGCTCAGTGAAAAGTGCAGACTTGGAGGTGTCCCACAGTGGCAGAAATTTGGAGGTGAAGGATCCCTGCACTGGCTGCATTCATGGAGAACCCAAGAAGGGAACTGCTACAGGGGCAGAACAAGGTCAGACAAGTCTTTCTAGGGCAAAAAAGCGGTTAAAAAAATCATTTTGGTGCTTAACAGGGAGGCAGTGAAGCGACTAAAAAGCGGGTGGGATATGTTGAGATAATCTGATATAAGAAAGGACCCTGGAGGCAGAAGAAGCCATGGTTAAAACCATCAGCAGCCACTGGAAAAGCTTATCAGGAGCAGCAGGAAGTTGGAATAATCAGTCCTGGAAGGAACACGGTTCTTTGCTGCAGCAGGTAGAGCTATGAAATATTTCACATCCTGGTAATATGACCTGGATTAACCAGAGCCCAGCAGCTGGATGAGACTTAAAACAACCCAGAAACCAAAAAACCAAAACTAAAATGGGGATTTAAAAAGCCAAAAAAAGGGAAAAAAGCAACCCTGACTCTCATTAAGGGTCATGTGCCACTCTTCACAGGAGCTCTCTGAATCCAAATGCTGGAAAGGACAATACATTCTAGAGCCCTGCTGGTTAACTGAGCAGTTTTCATGTGTCCTGTTAAAATCCAACCACTCCTGAACCCAGAACCTAAAGCAGAGCACATCAAAAAATCACATTCTGTGATTTGCAGCTGGGATTCGCTCAGGGCTGCTGAAGATTTGTGACTTAGGAGTGCAAAGCAAAGATTTGGGTTCACCTTGCCCTCCTTCCACCTGTGCCAGGATTCCCTTCTGGGTACTGAGGGTTCTGTGCTGCACTGGGAATGTTTTCCCCAGCTCAGGTGAGCCCAGCCCTCGTTCCTTCGCACGGGGCTCAGCCTTGTATGCAGGTGAGAATATAAATATTTATATGGGCACGGCCACACAGTTAAATATTTGTGTGTGTGTGTTCACAAACACAGAGAGGTCAGAAAAGTTCCCGAGTGAAGGAGCAGGAGGCAGGCGAGGGAGGGAGGCTCTGACTGTGCAGTGCCGAGTGAGGGGAGCTTTTCCAGCCCTGCCAGAGGGCAGAGAGAGGAGAAACCCTCAGCTTTGGGGCGCTGAAGGCGGGGAGCTCTGGCCAGCTCTGAGCCAGGCTCCGGCGGTGGCACCACGGAAACGGGACAGGAGTTCAGCTTCACCTCTGCCTGAGCACGGGATAATGAGGGCACAGACGAGCACGGCTGGGCTCATTAGCCATTCTGCTGCCCAATTAGGCTAGGAGCTAATTGCTCATTACTGAGCCCGTACCTGCCGAGGCAGCCGGGCTTCCCTGGAACTCGCGGCTGGAGCCGCGGCAGACGCCGGGGGGAACAGAAGCCGGGATTGGAGCCAAGGAGATGGAAGAGCTCGTCTGCCGCTGAGGAAGGGCTCTGCTGCTCCGCCGCCGCTGCCCGGGGCCAGCAGATTGACGGCCGGCACCTGCGGGGGCTGCCAGCGAGCCCCGGGCTCCTTTGGGCTCCCCCCGCCCGGGGTCCCGCAGCCCGGCACCAGCCCTGTGCCCAGGGCGGGCTGAGGACGGTGGAGGGGGATGCGAGCTGTGCTGCCCTCCCGAGAACGCTCTGCAGGGCAGCCAAGGCCTCCCAAGGGGAGCGAGAGGTGATCTGGAACAACACAGGGCACAGCACAGGGCCAGCAGCGGGGTTTGGTGATCTGGAACAGCACAGGGCACAGCACAGGGCCAGCAGCGGGGTTTGGTGATCTGGAACAGCCACAGAACAGGGCCAGCAGCGGGGTTTGTGATCTGGAACAGCCACAGAACAGGGCAGCAGCGGGATGCTGCAGGCAGCAGCGAGTGCAGCCCTGCAGGACAGAGACCATCCCTGACTGATCTGTGGGGCCGGGAGGGGAGGCTGCAGCCAGAATGACACTGTGGTTTAACACACTGGAGCCAGCAACAACAGGAAGTGCAGGAATTCCTGTGCTGGCTGGGGATCTCTGGGAAGTGCAGGAATTCCTGTGCTGGCTGGGGATCTCTGGGAAGTGCAGGAATTCCTGTGCTGGCTGGGGATCTCTGGGGAGTGCAGGAATTCCTGTGCTGGCTGGGGATCTCTGGGAAGTGCAGGAATTCCTGTGCTGGCTGGGGATCTCTGGGAAGTGCAGGAATTCCTGTGCTGGCTGGGAATCTCCGAGTGTGTGCAGCTCTCGGGGCAGGGCAGACGGCAGCTCTCGGGTTTGGGGGTTTGTTTTCTGTTTGTTCCCATCTCCTGCTGGCCCTGTTGGTTTCCTGCAGCCTTCCAGGAGCGATGCACAGCCTGTGCGTGGCAAAGGCTGGCTGTGACAGCCTGGGCTGGGCTTTGCCTGTCCTTACTGCTTGTCTAAGAGATTTAATGCCTGTTCCAAAATCCGATGTGCTTTGAAGCAGCAAAGCCTGGAACAGCAAGGCTGGGGGGTCTGGGGGCACTGGGAGCCCCAGCTTTGTGTGAAGGGCTGCCTGATTTTGCCCACCCTGACACACCAGACCCCAAATCGCAGGGTTTGATCTGCTCGGTGACCCAGCTGCTGCCCTGCATTGTCCCTCTCCGGGAGGGAATTGCTGGAGCAGAAGGGACAGGCAGAGGTGCCTCAGCTCCGGCTCCAGCCCCAGAGCCAGCCAGGAGGGAGCTGGGGAGGGGGAGCATCTTCCTCCCTGACCTCCCTGGAGGGTGGGCACTAAGGCAGGTTTGGGAGGAGCCCCGGCTCCAGCCCCTTTGGCAAGCTTGAGCGAGGCTGGCCGGGTGTGCAGGGAGCCTGGGGAGCCTGGGGAGGGGTGGTGGCACCTGCTGCCCCCCCGAGCCGCTCCTGGCTGCCCTCCAGGGCAGGACTCCATGTGTCACCCGCAGGAGTCCCGGGGGAGCCTGGCAGGCGCCACCGCGGCCCCAGGGCGGGGACAGGCTCTGAAATGGGACCCTCTGTCCCCTCGTTGCAGCAGGATGGCCCGGCTGCCTCAGCGCACGGAGCTGTGAACTGGGAGGAAGGGCTGGGACGGTCACTGGGGTCCCCCCCCAACACCCACCCCCCTTTTAGCTGCACCCATCCTCCTCCTTCTCCTCCTCCTCTGCCATCGCCCCCCTGCCCTGGCAGTGCCCCTGGCAGGGTGTTGTCACCAGGGCTGGCACGGCTGAACAGGACTCCCCTCTTCCCTCCTTCCTTCAACCCTCACGTTCCTTCTGTGGCCTCGGGGCTGCCTGGAAACCTCACTCAGCTGTCAGGGGATAATTGCAGAGTCCTAATTGCAGATCTGCCCGGTGGGGAGAGGGTGGCTGGGCAGCTCCCCCTGCACCCTCTGTCTGGGGCTGAGAGGGGACAGAGGGTGGCAGGAATGCTGCACAAATGTCACAACGCTCACAAGTGTCCGGGCCTCGAGGTGCAGATGAAAATAATCACCCAGCTCCGGGGGGAGTCTGCAGGAGAGGGGCAGAACAAGGGGTTTGCTGCTCACCCCGCTGAGCTGGGCAGGGCAGAGGGACTGGATCCCAAAGCATCGCCAGGGGTCCATCCATCCATCCATCCATCCATGGATCCATCCCTCCCTCCATCCATGGATCCATCCATCCCTCCCACCCTCCTGAGCTCCCCCCAGACTCCTGCAGCCATGGGGGAAGCTCGGGAGGTTTCCTTGCCTGATGAACTTTGGGAGTTCATTTAAAAGCTGTGCCAGAATAACACACACAACTCTCCCAAGGCATCAGAGGGTCTGGAGCAAGAGCTGAGTGTGTGGCACTGCTCAGGCCTCTCGGGGTTAATGTCCCCACGGCCCCCCCTGTC
>WEKY01015647.1:923837-952402 GCA_013390045.1 Picathartes gymnocephalus
CTCCCCACGGTGGCTCTTCCCAGCAGCTCCCCCAGGCCAGCACTGGGGCTGTGGCTGCTTCTCCCGTTGCTGCGGTTGAAGCCAAGGTCAGGCAGCACCGCGGCGTTTGCAGCCTCCTGAGTTGTCGGGAGATGGAATGTTCAAAGCGCTGCCGCCATCCGCGGGGCCGGAGCCTGCCCGGGGGCCGGGGGCTGGGGCTGCCGGCAGGAGCCCCCGGGAGCAGCTCACCTGCTGTGCTCCAGGAGGAGAGCAAGCAAAGCAAAGGGCAGGGGACCCTGGGGGGCTCCGTGCAGCACGGCCCCCCCTCCAGCTGACAGCACCCGAGCACACGAGCATGAGACCTGCACGGTCCTGTCCTGAGAAAGTCCTGCCCAGCACAGCGGGGAAAGAGTTTCCAGGGATTTTTCTGCTGGAAAAGCAAAACCAGGGCTGGTGTTGGTGATGAGGGGACCAAGGGGCCCAGCAGTGGCTGGGTACCACGTGAAGGAGCTCTGGGTGAATTGTGTCCCTGGCAGTGACTCTGCGGGACACGAACCTGGGCTTTGCCAGAGACGTCAGCCCTGGCCCGGGCCATGCCCAGCTGCTCCAGCCCCAGGCTCTGGCAAACCCCCTGTGCTTCCCGCCTGCCCTGGCTCCTCCAGCCCAGCCCTGATCCCTGCGTTCTGCTGCTCCCACACCGGGGTCCTGCCTCCTCTCCTGACAGATGCTGTGTTTCACTGCCCAGAATGCACTCAGTTTTCTGGCGCTCTCAGCCCAGCCCTTGCAGCGCTTCTGTTCCCCTGCTGCTCAGCCTGCTGCAGCTCCTCAAACAACAGCAGAGGGGAGGCAGCCCCAGGGGTGCCTTTGCAGCAGCCCTGTCCTGCTTTGGACCCTCAGAGAGGAGGAAAAGGGCTGGGGGAGGCACCTGAGGGTACCAAGACCGGGCGTGTGTGCAGGTGAGGGGAGCTCTGCCAGGGCACCCCAGGATGCTGACTGCGTTTGTGGGGTTGTAGGCTCAGTGAGGGGGACACACAAGGCAGGAGACCCCATGATCCTCCCTGGAACCAAATCCCCCTCGGACATTTCCTGGTATTTACACTGTTCCAGGTGCTGTTGCTCACTGACCACTTCCATCCTGGCCTCCTCTGGAGGGCAGTTCTGCGTTCTCTGCCTCTGGTCTCACCTGAGCGTCCCCTCCCTGTTGCTCCAGACTGTCTGGGCTTGCCTTTCCCATTGCCAGATTCCCTGGCTGGACTTTGCCAGCCCTGCTGGGCTGCTCTGGGGATGGACTTGGTCTGTCTGGCTTTACTTTACTCCGTTTCCAGTCCTAAAAAAGCAAGGCAGGGACCAGGGGAGGAGGAGGTGGCTGTTTTAGATGTTGCTGGTCTCGAGCCAGCGAGCTGGGAAGGCAGGGGATGTGTGGCGTGTGTGTGGGGTGAAGCTGGGCTTTGCTAAGTCCAAAATCCTCTCCTGTTTCTGCAGGCACGGACTCAAACCCCAAACCAGAGGTGGGTTTGGTTTTTGACCTTGTAAAATGAAAGCTGAGCTGCTGCCGAAGCCAATCCCAGCTCTGGCCCCGGTCCTGCCACCCCTCCTGGCTCTCCTGGCAGGCAGAGGCAGCAGGAAACAGGAGCTCTGCTCCCTCCCAGGTGGGCTTTAAGACATTCCTGCAGCAGCCGGGGGCTCCCTGATGCTCCCGAGGGTCCCCTCTGCCATCACAGCTCCCTCTGGGAGGTTATGGTGCAAACCCCCCTGGGACAGGCTCTGGAACCACGGCCTGGGCTCCCCAGCACAGTTAGGAGCAGGAGCTTCCCCAGGCAGGGAGCGGAGCTGCTGGGCTTGTTGGAAGGCAGAGCAGGCAGATGGTGCCAAGGAAGGGAAGGGGAGGGGAATTTGCGGGGGAGCAGCTCCACGTTCCCGTTTCCATTTGGGGCCCTGCTGCCACGAGAGTGCCCTGGCAGAGGCTGCCTGTGACGAGCTGCAGAGGCTGAGAGCTGGCGAGAGAAGGAGCAGGGACGAGGGGAGTGAGGGCAGGCAGAGACGTGGCCGTGGCCGCAGGTACTGCCATGAAAACTGAAATATGCTCTCGTACCTTCCAAGTGAAAACCGGGGCTGGACTTGTGCCTTGGAGGAGAGGTTCCTGATGCTGTTGGGTGCATGCACCAGACTTTAAGGCACGAATTGGGCTGCTCCCAAATCTTACATCTTCTGGCAGGATCTTCCCCAGAATTGGCCTAGACTGTGGGTTTATCAGTGCTACTCCAGGAAAATGTTTATTGGCTTTGAAGCCACCCATCCCTAAAGTGAGTTTAGGGAGCAAATTCCCGTGGAGGGGAGACATGAATGCGACCCTGTGTCTACTTCAGGAATGTATTTTGGTGTTTTGCTCTGGCCATTGTATGGCAGGGTCCATGAATGGGGTGTGTGAGATCAGGACCCATTTTTTCCATCTCTGGCTGTAGCCCTTGGTGTTTGAGGAGGATGGAATTTCCTACTGAGCACGTAAACAGCACGTTTGAGCTGAAGTCAAGCCCTGCATGCAGTGATGGGAATTAATCTGCTTGGGATGTTTGTTGTCTGCACACAATTCCCCTTTTAAAAAGGGGCTGCAAGCCTGGGGAGGATCAGCTATAAATAAATCTGTGGCACAGCTACTGTGCATAGCCAGACAGGCTCTGAGTTCCCTGCAGGCTGCAGCAAGTGGTGGTTTGAAACAAAATCAGGGGAATGGGAAACTCTTCCAAAATATGGAACACCTCATAAAGCTGGGGAGGTGGGAAAGGAGCTGAGCAGCCCCAGCCGTGGTTCAGACTCTCAGGAGGCAAAATGTACAGTGCATAAAGCCAGGGAAGCAGCTCAGGATGCCAACTAATGAGCTTTTTAATTAGCTGCAATTGCAGGCAAGGTTTAAAACCCAAAGAAGTAAGTAAATTAAAGATTTAAAAGACCGAACAGAATCGATGAGGGGTCAGCACTTAAAATATTAAAATGCCAAAGCAGTTGACTTTACAGGGAGTTTGCAGTGCTGCAGCAGAGCCCCTTTAGGGAGGCAGCAGGCCCTGGGGCTCCGGTGCAAAGCCCCAGGCTGGGACCTGCCCTCCCCAGAGTTCAAGAAAGCCCCCTGCACGGGCAGCCTGCAGCCCCTCCAGGCGTGCTGGCCCTGGCCTGGAGCCTGCAGGGCCTTTTCTGCAGCTCCCCTGGGCTGCACCCAGGTGTTTCTCCCCAGCCCCAGAGGCCCCGGGGGCGATGGGCAGGACCCTGCTCTGTGCCCCCCCCCGTGTCCCCAGGACGTCCCTCTGTGCCTTTGCCAGCAGGCAGGGCAGCAGGAGAAGCTGCTCCTCATTTATGCTGCAGCTGGCTGCCCTCAGGGGTGGAGGATGCTGAGCAGCCCCAGTGCCACCAGTGCCACCAGTGCCAGGTGCTTTGGAGAGCCCGGCAAGCCCAGGCTGGCACGGACTGCTCTGGGTCCCTCTGGCACAGGCAGAAATCACCTGACAGTGCCTGGGAGAGCAGCAGGTGAACGTGCCTGCCATCAGGATGCTGAATTAAGGCCTGTTTTGGGAAGATCTCAAACAGCTTTGTAGGTACCAGCTGAGGAAGGCCCAGCTGGCATTTGCAGGAGGATCAATCTCCCCCTGAGGCACAGAGGGGTCAGGTGGGAGCAGCAGGGGGGGAGGGAGGCAGTGCCACACCAGGGGGCTCTGAGTGCTCCAGTCCTGCTCTGGGTCAGAGGCTGAACAAGGCAGGTGCTGTGTGAAACGGAGAAACATTTTTTTTCCGCTTCTGTCAGCTGTGGTTTCTCTTCCCAGCGTCCTCCTTTACTGCACGTTCAGCATTCCCCTCCTCCAGACTGCCCCGAGTGGAAGCTGCCACTGGGCCAAGGCTCCCCTCTGGGTCAGACAGTGCTGTGGGACTGGATAAACCCGTGGGGACTCAGGCAGAATGTGAACCCAGACTCTGGAAAACTCCTTCTTCTCCTGCTTTCCGTTCCTTTCTTTCAGGCAGGGCAGTACCACACCCGTTCAAAGCTGCTCCACTTGGGACGTGCACAGGGGCCAACTGGGTTTGTTCAAGCGAAGATTTCCTGAAACCTGTGTGAAACAGGGCGGGAGAGGAGGCAGGGAGGGGGGAGGCAAAGCAGAAGGCAGCCCCCAGCGGCCTTGAGAGCAATCTGCCAGCCAGAGCTGTCTCCCCGCTGATGGATTTGCTGCCACCTCTCCCTGGCAGGAGGTGACAGATGTCTCCGTGGGATGAAGGCAGAACCAATAGCCATCCATCAGCGGGGGACAGGCAGGAGCAGCAGGAGGCACAGGGCAGGGAGCAAACCCTGGCAAAGCATGCCCAGCCTCCTTCCCCGGCAGTGCTGGGTGGGGGGCAAAGGGCAGGATTCCCACAGACTCACACGGGGGTGGGATACTGCTGCAGGGATGGAGGGCTCTGGGCACCCTGGACACCTCCTGTCCCGGAGACCTCTCTGTGGGAGAGAGCTTCAGCACCAGCAAAGGTGGCTCAGGGCACAGGCTGGGTGGGAGAATCCCAGCTGGAACTGGGGAGATGCTTTTCTGTGGCTTTCAGGGTACCACAGCCCTAGGGGGACCTTGCTGTGCTGGTGCAGTGTGAGAAATCCAGATTTCCTCTGGGTCCTGGTCACTTTGGGGCAGATGTGCAGCTCTGTCTGTGGTGGGAGGGATGGCACTCACTGCAGGTCCTTCCCTGCCGTGTGGGGCTTCTCCCTGGTGGAGGAACTGTAAATTCCAGGCTCCCACAGTCCTGCCTGTGCTTCTCCCACTCCTTTGTCGCGTGTAATAAACAGCAGTGAGGTTTGGAGTGTGGATTTGGCTTTTGGAGAAAATCCGGGCACTTCTCTATATGGCTGATAAATGAGAGAATAGGCCAGAAACGTGGAAATATTCCTACATGCTGAACAATCCCCTAAAGCCAAAAGGAGTCGGGCACTTCCTTCATTTCAGTGTTCTTCTAAATACTGCTAAGCATCTTCCTCAGTCCTTTGTGAGCTGAAGAACTGGGTAAATCTGGCCCAAAAATCTCCGTGTGGAGTATTTATTTCTAAACTACTCTTACAAAGAGCTAAAAAAAACCCCAAAAAAACCAAAAACCAAAACCCAGCAGTTTGCTGAAAAGCAAAGAGCACGGGAGTGTTCCTTTAAAGTGAATTAGCATGCACAGAGGCTGGGCTGCTGCTGAAGCTTTGCTGCTCCCAGGCCTCAGACTCTGCATCTGGTTTTTCATTTCCAATAGGCTAATGTGCTCTGACACTGCACCCCTCTGGGAAGTTGCTGACAGGCACTGTCAATATTTCCTTCCCCAAAAAAAAAAAAAAAGGAAAGAAAAGAAACCCCAACAAATGCAGCTCTCCAAAGTGTTGCTTTTCAGCACCGAATTGTGGAGCGTGCAGCCACCACCTGGAGAGAAGGTGCTCACTTCGACCCCTGCATTTCCTGCATCCCTGGAGTCCATTTTTCGGGTTGTTATTGTTGTTGTCTCTTCCTTCTGCTCTTCAGAAAAAAAAGAAAAGGAATGTGAAGACTCCCTGTCATTGTTGGCAGCTGCTGGCCTGGGTGGTGCTGATGCCTGAGCCAGGCTGTTGTGCTGTCAGCTGCCAGTGCTCCAACACTCAGCAGCCAGGCACCCAAAACCTGGAGGTTGGCATGGAAGTCAGGAAAATTAAACCCAGACCTTTGGAGGCCTGCTTCCTTCTGCTCTGTTGATGTTGTTCTGCTGTTCCACTCCTTCACTTTGACGTTCCAACAGCCCTGCTCTCAGTTTTTTCTGTACACTCGAAGGCCAGGAATTCTCCTTGAGAGTGAGAGAGATGCAGCTCTCGGACACAGCACCGACTCCAGGAGTGCAGGCTTTGGCGAGCCCACTGAATATCCAAAGGCTTTGGTTACAAATCACAAGTGTTGACAGCAGCTGAGGTGTGTTTTCCCTCGGGAAAAGGGGAATTCACACCATTCTTTTCCATCTGGACAACTGTGTCCATTGAAAGAAAATGAGAAAGGACACAGAGGACACATTAACTGGTGGCATTGCTCCTTGCCAGCGCTGCCCCGTGGGTGCAATTCCTTGGTTACTGGAATTTCGGAATATTCCTTGGAATTCACTGAGCTCCCATAGCCCCAGACTCCGCCCTCAGCAGCCTCGCTTGTTTCGGCTGGGTGTGCCAGGGCTGAATTCACCGCTCTCAGACGGGCCGCCGTGAGTTTCTTTGGGCTCGCCCGGTCCGCACAGAATTTGAAACAGTTCCAGCCCCGCTGGATGGGCGGTGCTGATTGTTCACCTTCCTTTGAAAGCGACCCGGGGCTCCTAACCCTTCACACATCCTCCCTGCTGCTCTTTTAGGTGTCCTTCTGGCTTAAGAGACTCTTTATTGTGAGTGCCTTTCCTCTCCCGTTTCCTTATTAGCTCCTCCAATTTCCTGTTTGAGACTCTAATGACAAAGTTGTATTTTAAATGGCCACATGTTAAGGGGACAATTGTCTTCCTCAGGGATGCTGAGAGGATTTTGTGCTTATTGTCTGGACTGTCCTGGTTTCATTCCAGCTCCCTGGAATCCCAGCCTCTTGTCGCAGTGTCCAAAGCAGCTCAATAATTATTGGGATGGTTTTGAATTCCGCAAACTCCCCCTTTCTTCATTCCCTTTTCTTTTAGATCCTCATGAGTAAGGCTCTAAAAGGGCCTAAAAGAAAAAATAAAAATCAGTCCTGTGGTTACTGCATCTTCAAGTTGTGCCCTTTGAAACAATTCTGCATCACCCCCGTTTTCTCCTGTAATTGTAATTTCTATTAACTGGGATAGGTGAATACCCTGTGCCTGCACCAAACACAGCACGGACAAACACAAACCGCTGCAGATTCCTCTTTGAGGAGAGCAGCCCAGCCCGGCCGTGCCAGCTCCAGCGGGAATTCCTGACGGAGCCGGGCTGGATGCACCTGGAATGTCGGCAGGGATCTCCCACCTGCCTGTGAATGAGCCATGCGACCTGGGAACGAGAGAGCTCTGCTAGAGAGGGAGCTGCACCCACGGTAATCACCCAATTACTGCGAGTGGGTTAATTAACCTGCGTGGCCACACACGGGCTCGCAGGGGGGCTGGGATGTGGGGACGGGGGATATTTCCATGCAGATGTGCTCTGCCATCCCCTTCGTGCACCGGGACCTCACGAGCGCTGAATTAATTAACTCTTACCGTGATTTCATGGCTGTTTAATGATCTCTTTGTCATGGGTGGAGAACGGAGGCACAGAGCAATTAGGGACTCTGTCAAGGTCACCCAGGAGCTCTTTGGGGGAGCCGGAGATGGAATCCAGCATTGCCCCCTTCTCCTCGGCAGAGCTGTGCCCGAGCCGGGAGCTGCTGCACCTTTGCTGGGGTCTGTTCAACTCTCCAGAGCTGTGGGTTCATCCAGAGGCTTTTGGAGAAACCCTCGCTGTGGCACAGCTCTGCTCAAACGCAGGAATGAGATTAAAGGCGAAGTTTGAGCCCAGAGCTCATCCCCAGGCAGGACAGAAAATAGAACCCAGCGAGGTCTCTGGGTTTTTCCCCAGCCTGGAGATGCTCTGTTGGCCAGAATGTCATTTCTGATTTTATTTGTGCTGTTCTCTCGTCCTTTCTCATTAACCCCTTGTCCCACGTGGCTCCCCAGCCCGCACAGAGCTCTGCCCCCCAGCCCCCCTGCTGCTGGGGGAATTATTCTGCCTCTCTGAGCTGGAATCCCCAATACGTGGATCCTGCCCTTCTCTCCAGGCTCTCCCCAAGCCATCCCTGCTTCTCCTTCTTTACATTTAACTATTTGGTGGCTCTCCTCTCTCTCAACACCCAAATTCTGCCATCCCTGCCCTTGCTAACATCAAATATTCCTCTTCCCTGCTCCGCAGGTGGAGGTGGGGCAGAGCCCGGAGCTGTGCTTGGCCAGGAGCTCTGGCTGAGTGTTTGGACAAGCTGAGGTTTCCCTGCAGCCTGCCCTTGCGGGAGTGCCCAGGTGAGGCTCTGGGAGCTGCTGCTGGCAGGGGTTCCTCCCCACTGCTCCTCCTGCCTCCACAGCCCTGCACAGACCTGCGAGGTCCTGCCAGGCCCTTGGTGATGCCTTTTTCTGCCTCTCAGGAGCCTTTGGGAACATCTTCATCTCATCTCCAAAGCTCTCGGAGCCCATCCAGGTGCCCGCCCTGCTGGCACAGCTGCGAGACAGGACAGGAGAGAGAGCTGCAGAGTGGGCCCAGAGCTGGGATTTGGGGTGAAATCGGCCCTTTTGGAGGGCAGCTCTGCTGCTGCTGTCCATGCAGGGCAAGGAATGGGCACAGAGCTGGTGCCAGGGCTGCCCCAGGGGGCACCACGGGGGACAGAGAGCAATCCCAGCCCTTCTGCCTGGCTTGGGCTCTGCAGCCCCTCCAACCCAGCCCCTGCCCCTTCCAGGAGAGTTGAAATTCCCATTGCTGGGCTCTGCCCAGTGGGAGCCCCACTCTGGAGCAGCACGGACTGTCCTTGTCCTCTGCCAGGAGCGGGGACAGGCCCGGGTTAGCACCTGCTTGTGGCCTCATCCATCACCTGGAACTGTGCTGCAGGCTGGAATTACTCATCCAAACCTGATGTTAAATGTAATCAAGTCTGGAGCAAAGAGGATTAATGGGCTGTGCAGCACAGGCCTGGCACGGGGCTGTGACCCGGGCAGACTTTGAGAAACTCCCTGGAAATGAGGAAGGCAATCAGCAGGTGAGGAAGGCTGCAGGAATCCTGAATGTCCTCTGTAGGAATCCCGAATCTCCTCTGGAGGAATTCTGCATCTCCTCTGGAGGAATCCTGAATCTCAGCAGGAATTCTGCATCTCCGCTGGAAGAATCCTGAATCCCCTCTGCAGGAATCCTGAATCTCTGGAGGAATCCTGCATCTCCTCTGGAGAAATCCTGCATCTCCTCTGCAGGAATCCTGAATCTCCTCTGCAGGAATCCTGAATCCCCTCTGCAGGAATCCTGAATCTCCTCTGCAGGAATCCTGAATCCCCTCTGGAGGAATCCCGAATCTCCTCTGCAGGAATCCTGAATCCCCTCTGGAGGAATCCCGAATCTCCTCTGCAGGAATCCTGAATCCCCTCTGCAGGAATCCTGAATCCCCTCTGCAGGAATCCCGAATCCCCTTCCCTATGGGAGCACCACAGACCTTTGGCATCCCTAGAATGCTGTGAGTACCAAGCACTTGTCAGGAGCCAGGCCCAGCCCTGCTGCTCCATGGGGACACTGAGGCACAGGGGCACAGTGGCTGCCAGGTGCTCTGTGCCCCCCTGGCCTCCCTCCCCCTCAGCCCCTCAGATCACACTGCTTTGTCACCCCGTCATGGTTGTCACACTCACAGCCTCCCAAAGCTTTCCATCCTCTCAGCAGATGCTCTGAGGAACCCGCTGATGAACTTCACGGGGTGGGCAAAAAACAAAAAGTGAAAACTCAGCCTTCCCCTGACCTGCCACATAAACCCCCCCAATAAATAAAGCCAGCGAGTTTGAGGGGGGGGTGGCTCATCCCCAAAGCAAACAGGGCATTTCTCTGCCACCCTTGGGGCTGGCTAAAAAAAGCAAATAAACCCCAGAGGAAGCACGTCATGGTGCAAACCAGGAGCAGATGGTGAGAGCGTGGGAGGGCACGGGGCTTTCTGTGAACAGAGTTTGCCTGCGAAGGAGGAAAACACTGAGAAAGGCAGCAGGGAGAGCTCCTGTTTGGGTGGCCCTTGGGGCTGCCCCAGCCCTGGCTGACAGTCCTCCCCGGGGAGCGCTGGGGGAAAGGGGAAAGTCTGTGATTGAAACTGAGAGTGCTGGGGCTGAGAGTGGAAAATAGAGCAGGGCAGGACCCCCAGGATCAGCAGCAGCCTGCAAAGCACCTCCCCGAGCCCCCTTCCCCTCGTGCTGCAGCGCCCCACCAGCCTGGGCTCTGCCCGGGCTTCCCTCTCTCCTCTGCCGCTCTCTGCCTCTTCTCTGAGATTCCCTGAACTCCTTCCATCACTTGCTCACAGTTTGCCCAAAAGGCATCAGGGACAGGAACGGCTGATCAGACTTTGGAACTGTCTTATTCCATTTTTCAGTGTCGAGCCCTGCCCTCGCCCCGGGCAGGAGGGATGGCCCTGCCACTGCAGCTGGGCACACAGCACAGAGCGGCAGCAAGGTTTGTGTCACCCCCTGAGGCCTGCAGTGGCTCCCTGGGAGCAGAGCCCGGACAGGAGGGAGGGAATAAAGGTGGATATTGATTGGAAAGGCCTCCAAAGGCCCAGCCTGGGGAGCCAGAGGCTGCTCTCACCATGGAGCCCAGCATGGACCCCGAGTCACGAGTTCTTCACCCCTTTAGAGCTTTGGGCCATTTGCATCTCAGCATCAATTCCCCAATTCAAACTTTAGCTCGTGATGGCATTTCCCCAGCTCAGCCCCCCTTCTCAAGGTGTTGGGTTGCACATTTTGGGCCCAGGACAGTCTGGGTGTCCTTGGAGAGCAGCCTTGGAGAGGCTTTGTTGTGTCACTGTGACCGTGAGAGAGCAGCAGCTGCCAGGCTGCAAAACCCTGCAGAGTCACACCCTGAGCACTGCAGGGCTGGGAAATACCAAAGTTGAAACCCAAGGCATCATTCCCCCCCTTTAGAGCCTTGACAAGGCCTCTACCTTGTTGAGACTCTATTCAAAATATTCTAAATATCTACTAATAATATGTGTTCAACAGATAACTATCTAACAATAAAAAACATCTAATAGTAAATAAATACTTAACAACAAACAAACATCTAATAATAGTAAATATCTTTGCTGAGGGATGGAGATCCTGATTCCAGATCCCATCTGGAGGGGGTTTAGGCACATCCCTGCATCCCTCTGCCCCTCCCAGGGCTCCAGCCCTGCTGTGTCCTCAGCAGAGCTCTCTGGTGCCATCCTGGGAGCAATTCTGGAGCTTTAGCCCCCGGTCTCAGCAGTCAGGTTGTGCAGAGGATGGGTGGAAATCTCAGCTGAACAAACCGAGGAGCCCTCTCCCTTCCCTCGGCTTTTCTGCTGTAATAAATGGCAGGCATCAAAATAAATCAGTGGATGTCAGGAAGAATCCAGAGCATTTGGACATGCAACAATTCCCTGAGTATTCAGAAGGAAAGAAAGGGAATTAATCAGATCAGAAAGCAACTGTGAATCTAAAGGAAATATAACCACGATAAAATTCCTGAGCATAAAATTCTGATAAAATTCTGGAGCAGCACGGGGTTTAATCACGGGGGGTTTTGAAAACCTTGCGTAGGTTTTGAGACATTTTTATTCTTTCAGGCAGGTATTTTGAGAGAAAAAGTAATAAGCTAATTAAAATGTACCCAAGCGTGGCTGTGAGTAATAAGACGAGAATATGGACATTAAAAAACCCAAACAAACATACATTAAATTCCTTCACGGGGCTCGGGGTGTGCAGCCGTGTCCCGGCTTTGTGAACATCGGTGGTGTCAGTGGGAACAGGGGATTTGTTAAATGCTTGGACATTCCATCCATCCACGGGCCAGCCAGGACTGAGTCACCCTGCAAATCTTCCTCATTTTGGGGACCTGGCTGGAGCAGAGCCGTCAGTGTTCAGCAATTTCAGGCAGCACCCAGCGCGAGGGGAGCAGGGAGCTGAAGCGGGGAATTCTTTGGGACTCCGTGTTCTCCTCCTGCAGCTCCAGTGCTGGAAAAGGACGGCAGCAGAAGGGAGCCAAATTCTGACCCAGCAGCGCCCGGGGAACTCAGGGGCTCAATTCCAGCCCAGAAACGGCAGCCCAGCCCCGCAGGGAGGGCTGAGGGCTCCCAGCTGCAGGGTGGGGACCCCCACAGCTGCCCCTGTGCCCCTCCCTGTGCCCCTCTGGCCAGCCGGGGCTGTCCCTTTGTCCCCTGAGAGCCCCAGCAGTGCCCGGCCAGGGCTGTCCCTTTGTCCCCTTTGTCCCCTGAGAGATCCAGCAGAGCTCCAGGGGTGTCCCCTTTGTCCCCTGTGCCCCTCGAGAGCCCCAGCAGTGCCCGGCCAGGGCCGTCCCTTTGTCCCCTTTGTCTCCTGTGCCCCCCAAGAGCCCCAGCAGAGCTCCAGGGGTGCCCCTTTGCCCCCTGCCCACACAAGGGCAGTGCTTGGTAAGCTCTGCCTGCTCCTGGGAAGAAGCTCCTGGTGCTCGGAGAGGTTCCAGTGAAGCCCCAGTGAGTGGGAGGTGATTTCCACAGCACAGGAATGGAGAGTTCTCCTCTCACCGGCACGGCCAGGGCTGAGCTCAGCCCTGGGGCAGCTTTGCTTAGGGCAGCTTTGACCCGTGCCTGCCCCAAGGCTGCTCAGTGTGCTTCAAACCACAAATACCTGAACTCAGACTGAACCTGTTAGAAAATAAAGGCATTTTTGCAGCGTGGAGCGGGGTGGGGACAAGTGAGAGACAGCAGAGAGCTGATGTCACTGCTGAGCTCTGCAGCGACGGGAGGGTCTGGCCCTTGGGAAACCCTGCTCCAACCCAGCCTCTGCTTCTCCCAAAGTCTCTGCAATGTCAGGGTTTATCCCAAGAGCTTTTCCAGCCCAGCTGCCTGAGCGGCACCTGCAGGACAAGGGCTTTGCCCCGCAGGTCACGGGGCTCCTGTCCCTGCAGGTGAGATCAGGGGGAGGCAGCTCTGCTGCCAGGGCTCAGGTTCAGGCTCTGGAGGAGCTGCCAGGATCCCAGAAGCTGCAGAGGTCGTGGGGAAAGGCTCAGCTTTTTGTTAAACCTGCCCCGATCTGGGGCTGGGGGCAGGAAGGTTCATTCAGTGGATGCGCTGCAGGTGTGAGCCACCTGTTCCCTCACCCCAATCCACCTGCCAGGGATATTTAATGCACAAACCTCCTGCTGTGGGCAGCTGGGCTTGGATGAAGCCCGAGGAATTGCTGCTCCTGCTGCAGCCCTTGCCGGCATCCAGCAAGGGGAGCTGAGAAGCTGCTGCCTTCCCTCTGCCGCCGGGGCTGGCCCCAGGTGAGGGAGCAGCCGCTCTGCTCTGCTCGGCTCTGCTCGGCTCCGAGTTCCTTCCTGCTGGGCTGGGCCCGTGCTCAGAGCTCTGCCTGGGAGCCCCAGGAAGGCTCTGGGGGCAGAATTCTTCTCCTTCTCCCGTACCCACTCCAGGCTCAGGTTTTGTGCTGCTCTGCCAAGGTGTGTGTGGAGAACAGGGTCTCTGTCAGGGCCCCCCGAGTTTCTGGCTCTCTGCGAGGTCTCCGAGCCATCTGAGCTGCCTCGGGGGTGCTGAGGAGGGAGGCAGGTGCTGGCAAGTTCTTATCTGGCAGTTTATAATCACTGGCTTCACTGTGGAGAAATGAAGTTTTGTTCTTTTCTGCTTCCCTGCCAGGGGAAGGAGCGAGATGCTGTGAGAGCTGGGCACGCCTGAAGTGAGAGCAGTCTGGAGAACACAAATAATAAATAACCTCTACAGTCCTTTGGAAAACAACGCAGCAGCAGCAGCACAGCTGCCACCGTCCCTGGCTCTGGGTGCCCTTTGGACGGGGAAGCCAAAGCAGCACTTTTGGTTTCCTGTGTTGGGTGTTCCTGGCACTCAGCCTGGCAGGGCTCTCTGCCTCGGATCTCTCCCGTCCGTTTCAGTAACTCCCGTCGGGATCAGCCTCGATGGCGGTACCTTCCTGCTCACGGCATTCCCATGCAGGCAGTGAGGCCGGTCCCGAGGATCCCTGCAGAAACTGGAATTTAAATGACTCAACCTGTGCTGCTTTGGGCCCTCCCTGGCAGTGCCCAATTTCCCTGTTCCCTTGCAAGGTGAGGGGCACCTGGAATGGGATGAGCAGAGGAGTTACAGAGCTCAGGGTTCTCCCAGAACCCCAGTGACAGCCAGAGAGGGGACCCCAGGCCCCCCTGGCAGGAGACAGCAGCTCCGATGGCCCTGGGGCCCCCTGCCCATCTGTCCCCACCCCACACCGAGCTCCAGGGCAGCCTGGGAAAAATGCCATTTATTCCTTCATTCATTGATGCCAAACCCCGAGGGCAATGCCCCAAACAGGGTTCCTCCCCTTCCTTTCCCTGCCTTCATGCTTTGATTTAAAATATGCATATTTTTTTTTAAAAGAGGTTTTTCTGCCTCCCAAACGCACAGTGGAGGTTGGCCAGATGCTGCGGCCGTGGGGCTGGGAGTGCACATGTGGGCAGAGAGGGGACAGAGCTGCTGCCATAAGGCCTTTTCTTCCCCCTTCTTGCCAACATAATCAAAATAACTCACTTGCACCTCATAAAATAAAATGCAGAATCCAAAAAGCCTTCCTTCCCTCCAGCGGTTTGTCTGGATCCCATTCCTTGAAGCTGAGCTGAGAATGCCAGAGGGGGCTTTATTTTGGGTTTGTTGTTAACTTCTCCAGAATGACAAATACCAACAGCGGGCCAGGGGGTGCAGCTCGTTTCTGGCACCGACGGACGTCGGGTGTTCCTAAAGCTGCTCCTTTATGGGGGCCAAAGTTAATCTCAGTATTTTTCCTTCTCTTGCTTCCTTTCTCTATCTCTTCCCCCTCTCTTTCTGTTTAATTCGGTCTCTGCTTCCCCAGGGCAGGTGGGGTTTATCCCCCATTTCTCTGCTCTGAATACTCCTGTGTGCTTTTCCCCTCAGCCCTGATGTGCCCTTCCCTGGGCTCCATTTCCATTCTTTCCAGCTGTAAATCTCCAAAGTATGGACAGGGAATGTGGAAGCATCAGTGCTTTAGAATGTGCCAGGAATGGCCAAAATGAGGGATCCAAAGGTGCTCAGAAATAAAAGAAAGCATGAAGGGAAGGACCCCCAATTATTCAAAGAGGCAGCTGCAAAATGAGTGGGAAAATTAAGAGCACTGATCACTCACGAAACCCAGCTCTTTTTAGATCATTGTGGTGTGAAACATCCTTGAGTGAAACTGAGTTCTCATCCAAACCTGTAATTTTCAAGTAATCACTGAGTTTTGAGTGTTGTCGTGTTAGCAGCAGCAGCAGCAAGCAGCCTTTGGGGAGCAGAGAGGTTCTATTAACAAGCAATCAGAAATATTTCCATCAATGGCGTGGTTAAATCCCCCTCTGCATCAGCAGAGTGTGGCAAAGAAGGGAAAAACTCTGATGATAAAAAAATTGGAGACACAATGTGAGGGTCATAATGCAGTAATCTGCAGGTTGGGATGGAAAAGCATCAATGCTCAGTTCTTTGTATTGAGCCATTATGGGTACGTTATTATTAAAAATATAATTGCTCAGCTCAGGTGCTGGTGGCAAGAGATTGCCTGTGACAAATCTGCCTCCGGCACCACTCAGCTCTCCTCACTGGTGTTTGACCAAGGACAAATTAAGTTTTTCAGGTCTGGGAAGGAATTTGGTGGGAAGAGCCTGTACCAAAGGGCCTGGAATACTGCAAAGGCAGGCAAGGAACTTCTCCCTCAGAGCAGAACCCTTTGGTGCAGGGTTCAGATCTGCACCAGTCAGAGCCGGGCAGCAGCACCGATTCCTTCTGCAGGCAGCACCTTCACGGAGCACCGAGCCACCGGCTGCATCTTCGGTACTGAGAAGCCCGTGATGGTCACCTGGAGCTGCTGCTGAGGACACAAATCCATGGAGGTGCCCAGCACGGCACAAAACCCCTCCTCTTCCTCATGATTGCACAGCCAGACTTGAAACTTCTTGACCAGTTTTGTAGGAATATCGAGACATCAGCGAACCGCCCTGGAATATCAGGGAGGAGTGAATTAAACTGTTGCCTTTCTCACCGGGTGTGACCATCAGGGAGGGGGCATGAAAGGAAAAAAGGGATGGCTCCTGCTGTCCCTGGAGCTGCTGGCTCTGCCTCTGGCAGGACACGGGACACGCCCGTGGAATGGGGACTCTGCATGATGCCACACCAGCTGAAAACTGCTTTTATACCCTGCACAGATTAGTGCCTGTCCTTTGGGCTTTTACTTTCGAGTCTAATAGCTGGAGATTTAATCCCTCTGTCAGAGCAGTAATTCTTGCTCACGTAAATAGGTCTGGTGGAGTCCGTGAGCTGAGCTCCCCCAGGGAGGCACAGTCACGTCTACCAGTGTTGTGCAATGCCTGAAGCGCTCGGTGCCTGTAGGAATGGTGGTTTAAATCCCACTCTTTTCCGTGGAAAAGTGTGGAAACATTGGGGTTTGGGTGCTGAGGAAGAACCTGGCTGCTCCAGGGCTGCAGCCACCTGGGATTCCCCCCCTGCAGCAGCCCCCGGGCAGCACTGGCTGCATGGCAGGACGGGGTTCTGGCTGGAATTTCTGTTCCGAGTGCCCGGCTCCCGCGGGGAGCTGCCACCAGAGCACCTGGCAGGGTTTGGTGCAGGGCTCCAGAGCTCTTTCCACTGAGCAGAAACACGCAATAGCACCATTTTGAACTGCTAAACACATTCCCGTGGCCTGAAACAGGGTGGCTTTGCAGGAATTTCTGGTGGGTTTTCCCCTCCTGCCTCCACCGGCCGGAGCTGGGGCTGAGGGCTGTTGTTGGCCCTTGCAGCCAAAGAAGAGAAGTTAATAAAAATAATAAAAATCCCCAAAACAACATGGACCCGAGGGATGTTATTTCTTCCCTAAATCCTTGGGATTGGCTTTTCATTGCTGGGTTTAGTTCTGTTTGTTACCACTAAAGATAACAACTGCTCTGATTCTGCTCACGGCTTCTGCAGGCGCGGAGCTGTGCCAATATTGGTAATTTTGGGAGATCATTTGGCAGTGCGTGCCCAGCCCCTGGAGGGTTTGCCTTTCAGAAACACAGAAATGAGGAGAAAAGACCTGCTCCAGAGATGCAGTTCCCAAACTGTTCATTGTATGACCTCGGGCAGCTCATTTAATTTCTCTGTGCCACAGTTTATCTCCCAGAGAAAATAGGGGGAAGCTACAAACACCTATTTATCTCTTGCAATAGGCTGGGAAATCTAATAAACGCTGGCAATAAGCTTCTGATCCTGTAAAATAACAGAGAATGGCAGAAGACAGCATTATTTACAAATTCCTGTTTCCTTTCCCAGGTAATTGGCACAGTAATGGAGCTATTTGGGATTAAGCTGGTGCTCAACACTTCACCGGAGCAGAGTCACAGAGAGTTTGGATCCCGGCGCGTGGGATGGGACCCCTGTGGGGAGCTGCTCTTTATTTCTTAATAATAATAATATTAATATTAATAATAATAATAATAATAATAATAATAATAATAATAATAATAATAATAATAATAATAATAATAATTATTATTATTATTATTGAATTTATATTATACATAATTTCAGTTATCTGTGTGTGCTTACCTGTGCCTGTACCTGGGTGTGTCAGGAAGGTGAATCTCTAATGGTCACAGGGTACCCCCACAGAGCTTTAGGGAAAAAATGAACACAAATGACAAAGACAATATTTCATTCCCTAATGACAAAGTGAAAATAAATCTAAAAAAGAAGAAATAAAAAGAAAGAACACAGAGAAAGGAGCAGGTTTCAGATTTGGGTTCCTTCTCGAGCTCCCCCGGCCCTTACAGGGGCCAGGGGCACAGACACACCCAGGAGAAACAGGAAAAATTGTGCTGTATGGAGGGGGAGGATTTAATTCAGGCTCTGAAGCACCTAAAAGGGGATTAATACTTAAAAAAATTAATAATATTAAAATCTCCTGTCCGCAGGAAAACCCTTTGCCTGGGAGAGAGGAGCCTGGGAACTGAGAGCAAACTGAAAGCCAGTGAATTAGGCTTAACTACAGCAAAAACAGCACTTGTGTAAATGAGGCCCCCGAGGGCCCGTAAGGGAGCAGTAAAATGTTACAGGAGGGAAGTCGGGCAGGGCCATAAAGCCGGGGAGGGAGGAGAGGGGAGCCAGGAGAGATGGGAACGGGCCAGAGGAGGGCAGGGCAGGATGCAGGAACCCTCCCCAGCCTGAGCAGCCTCGTGGCCTCGGGATGGGTTCGTTCCTCTGCCCCTGCCGGGGACCACAGCATCACCCAGGCAGGACAGGAGAGGAGTGAGCAACGGATGGTAAATAAAATAAGGAAATATAATCAAATCAGCATGGAGTGTGTTTGATTTAGGGGGACACCAATGAATGGGGAAGGGGAGGAAAGCGGCAGGGTGGGAGTTGCTGTTGGGTAGGACTGGCTTGAGTGAGATATAGTGCCAGCCCTAAATTATCATCATCGTTATTTTTTGGCTGGGCTGTGCTGTGACATCAATACCAATTTACACTCGGGGTGAGCAGCACTTACTACCTCCTTGTCTCCATAAATTGTGCATTGTCCTTATTTATTTGCTTCCCTGATCCCTTCCTGCACTGCCTCTCTCCCTCTCTGGAAGTGTGAAGGGGATGGAGCAGCCTCGCCGTGCCCTTGGTGGCTCTGACACTGAACCCCAGCTCCGCTCCCCCGGGAGCCAGCGATGGGAACGCTCAGCTCCTTCCCCTTCCCGGGAAAGGACGGGCTGCACTGAATGTTGGCACTGCTCTTGCCAGAGCTCTTAGCAGCAGAATTATTCTCTATTTTCCAGCCTGGCAGCTGAGCCTGGTGAGTGCTCCTCATGGCTGGGATAAAGGAGGGTAAAAGGGACACAGACAGCCCTGGTGTTCGCTGGGGGTTTGTGCTGAACCTGTGGGCTTTACACTGGAAAAGCTGAGTTCTGCTCCTTCTGCTGTCCTGCCCTTGTGACTGGCATCCCAAACTCGTCCAGGGAGCCGCTCTCTGCTTCCCATCTCCCTCTTTTTAAAAGATTGTTTTCTCACATCTTCTTGGACCTCTCCTGCTCGACGTTTCCTCCCCACCTCCTCCACCCCCCCGAGTTATAATTCCTGGTGGAGTTTCTCAGGGAGAAATCGCTCCTGAGGCCTCTGAGCTCTGACATTTTTCCTCCCAGCAGGAGCTGCATCCCAGCATTTTTCTGGAATTAGACAAAAAAAAAAAAAAGTTCCTCAGGATTTTCTTGCCTGAAACAAAACACAAATGGTACAAAGGCTTGAGCAGAGATTTCTGCAGTGTTCTCTGTACCCATGGCCTACATGTTAGTTAAATCAGGTCTGCTGAGGGCCCACAAAAATGCCTTTAAGAAAATTAATTTCCGTTTTAGATCAGAAAATAACCCTGTTTACTGAAGGGCTTTCCTCAGTGACTCTGCCAGTGTAACTGAAGCCACGGAACTGCCCTGAGCCGCGCTAAGAAAGAGCCACCACCACGGCGGAGCTGCATCCTTTTGGGCTTGTACTGACAGAACTTCTCTGATAAAATCAAATCCCTCTCCCTTGTCTCTCCCGAATCTGCTAAAAAACCTTTGCAAGGCCACACTTCGGAAGTCTCGTCAGGACTATTGCTCCCTGCTGGCTTCTGGGACTGAAATTTTCCACACCTACCCCTTTTATTCACCTGTTGGGGCATCCCGTCCCCGGCCGGCAGGGATGTGCCCCGGTAAAATCACCGCAGGCTCTGCTGCAAACATTTCCCATTTCCCCTCATCCCGCGGAGCGTTCCCGGCTCCGTGCCGGCCGCTTCTGGGCAGGGCTGTGTTTTTCCATGCGCTGGCAGCCCCCCCGGGCCCCTCCGCCGCCTCGGGGCCGCCGCGGAGCGCGGGGGCGGCGGAGCGGAGCGGGCGGTGCCCGCAGCGCCCGGGGGAGGCANGGATGGGTCCGGGATGGGTCCGGGGCTGTGCCAGCCCGCCCGCTCCGCATCCCGCCGGGATGGATCCGGGATGGTTCCGGGATGGGTCCGGGATGGGTCCGGGATGGGTCCGGGGCTGTGCCAGCCCGCCCGCTCCGCATCCCGCCGGGATGGATCCGGGATGGTTCCGGGATGGGTCCGGGATGGGTCCGGGATGGGTCCGGGGCTGTGCCAGCCCGCCCGCTCCGCATCCCGCCGGGATGGATCCGGGATGGTTCCGGGATGGGTCCGGGATGGGTCCGGGATGGGTCCGGGGCTGTGCCAGCCCGCCCGCTCCGCATCCCGCCGGGATGGATCCGGGATGGTTCCGGGATGGGTCCGGGATGGATCCGGGATGGATCCGGGATGGGTCCGGGGCTGTGCCAGCCCGCCCACTCCGCATCCCGCCGGGATGGATCCGGGATGGATCCGGGATGGGTCCGGGATGGTTCCGGGATGGATCCAGGGCTGTGCCAGCCCGCCCGCTGCGCATCCCGCCGGGATGGTCCCGGGATGGTCCCAGGATGCTGCCCACGGTGTTGCTCATGCCGGGAAGCAGGAAAATTCTCCCCTAATTCCCGTCCCCACTGTGAAAGTCATTCCGCACGATGAAGCGTTCCCAGAGATGGCGCCAGGATTAGGGGAAAACCTCTCTCCCTCGCTGTTTTGATTCCAAAAAGGAGATAATCGGATTACTCACAAAGTCCCTCTGATGCTGAGCCGTACACGGGAAGCACAATACGGGGTTGTTTTGTCTCCCCGTGGATTCCCACACCCTGGGAAGGCACACCTGGAAATGTTCTGCGTCTGTAGCATGGATTTTTTGGTTTGGATTTTTTTTGTTTGTTTGCTTGTTTTGTTTTGTTTTGGTTTTGTTTGTTTTGGTTGGTTGGTTGGTTGGTTGGTTGGTTGGTTGGTTGGTTGGTTTGTTTGTTTGTTTGTTTGTTTGTTTGTTTGTTTGTTTGTTTGTGGTTTTTTACCTTTTTTTTTCAGGGTAGCCACCACAGAGATTAAAAGAGAGCCTTTACCCCAGGGGGTGACAGGTCTGCAGGAAGGGCATCATGAAAGTGTTTGGAAATGGGGGGACAGTTCCCCTTCCTGGAATACCAGAGTCAAATACCAGATGTAAGGAATGGGGTGGAGGGATTGGGAATTGTCCCTAGGTGGGGATCCCACCGGAGGCAGCATGGAGACCCTGTTTGACAAACCCTGCCCGTGGCACAATTCCAGCCGGTTCTGCAGAAAGCACGGCCCTGGCAGGTGTTGATGGCAGCAAAACAAATGTGGAATAGGCTGTGATAAAGGGACTTCTCCTGGGAAGTGGAAAAAGCAGAGATAAATATCTTGGAGCTGTTGGAGCACAGGAAGAGTGAGGATGTGTTCGTTGGAGCACTTGGGGATCGTCCTCCAATGCATCAGATGTTTCATCTGGGGGCCTGAGAAAAGCCTAAGATTTCAGTTCAGTTTGGGAATTATTTTCTTTTCAGTATTTTTCTCTCCAAGGATAGACATTTGCCTATCCTGAGGAGTTACAATAAACTGTATGTGATTTTGGGACCTTTGTTCTAAATGCAGTGAGGGAGAGCCCTGATTTGGGGTCTCCTCTCAGCTCATCTGGGTTGGAACCTGGTGGCTCCGTCTCTTTCTGCTGCCAGGTACCTTCCTGCTCAGTCCTTTTTTCAGTTTCTGCATCCAGTCATGATCTCAATCCTGGGAATTGTGTGTCTGTAAATCCCCTGGGAACAGGGGAGCGTTCCTTGTGGGCAGGGGAGCCGTGAGCATCCACAGAGAGCGCCTGGAGCTGCACGGGATTGTCAGGACAGAGCTGGGGAATTCCAGGACTGGGAATGGTGCTGCTCCCGCTGCCTTAAGTTTTAAGTTTTAAGCTGGGTAATTAAGGATGGAAAAGCCATTTTTGTTGCCTTTCCCGTGCAGTGTAAAATAAGAGCAAGGCTGAGGGGTTGGCTCCTGGCGATCCAGCTGTGGCAGCATGAAAAATGAGGAGGAGTGTGATAAGAAACTAATAATTTATGTTCCAAGCACAGAGTCACACCAGTGTGGAGGGAAATTCATGCCAATAACTCCTACTAACTCAGAAAGGCACGCAATCTTTTATTGCACAAATTATTAACGACCAGAAAATAAATGACTCTGTAATCAGATTGGTGCTGCCGGCGCTTTCTGCTTCTCCTTTTATTGGTGTAAATTCTGCAGGCAGTCCCCCCCTGGAGCTGAGGCAGTGCCCTGCCTGACAGGGATGAAGCAGGAAGGTCCTGGTATCTCACTGCCTATCTCAGATGCGTTTGCTCCACAAACGTTCCCGGCCCCTGCAGCAGCAGCAGCAGCAGCTCTGTGGGTCCCTGATTTGGGTCTCCAGTGCAGAATGAGTGGAACAGGGAAAGAACAGCACAAACATCAGCTCCCAGTGCCCCCTCTGGGCCCTGGCCCTTTCCAGGCTCCTTTTGTCACATCTTTCCTTTGTCCCTGGGCTGCTGCTGCTGCATTCCATGTGCTCCTGCTCTGGTGTCTCAGCATTTGTGTCAATATTCAGGAGTGTGGAGCACCTGCAGCAATTACCAGATGTGCTGGAACTGGGGATCCTCAGGCCAAGGTGGATTTGGCCCTTGCACTTGCCTGGGGAAAGGAGTTGCTTTATTTTGACTGACTCCACATGGAAACAAAGCATGGAACACCTTCCCACTGCACCCTGTGACCTCCTCGGAGTTAAAACCTTTGTTAGGGTGATGAAGAATAGAGGCAGTGGTGAAGAGTGAAGGATCCTGAAGAGAAAAGCCCTGTTGGGCAGCCCCAGCCTGGGATGTGCTTGGCCCTGGGAGACCCCTGGCTCCAATTCCCAGCCCTGGCTCCAATTCCCAGCCCTGGCTGCGATTCCCAGCCCTGGCTGCGATTCCCAGCCCTGGCTGCGATTCCCCCAGGTTTGCTCTGCTCCAGGGCACCGTGCAGCTCCAGGGACGTGGCCAGGGCTCCTTTCAGCCCCGTGTTTAGGGTTTGCAGGGTGATGTTCATCAATAAACAGCCCAGGGTGTTCTCTGCACGGGACCAGCAGCTGCTGCCTTTACTCCCCGTGTTTTTCAGCTGGTGGAGGAGACTTTGGAGAGGCTGAGACTTTTCCTCTGCCCTCCCTCTCCTCTGCCCTGTTTTGATTATGTGAACCATATGATAAGGAAGAAAAGTGTTCCTATTGTTAATTCAGCCCATTTGTTATCAGTGGCACCATCTCCCTGATGGCTTCATCTGCTCGGGGAGGAGAGGGAGAGCGGCTCCCCCTGCTCTGTTTTTATGGTGAGGGGGTGTTGGGGAGGCTGCAATAATGAATAATGTGCAGATTGTTCCCGGGCTGGGAGTGTTTTATTAAGGCAGGTTTTCTTAGACTGAATGCCCAATCACCACAGAACCATGAAACTCAAATTGCCTCACAGCTCTCTCATGAACATAGTTTTAATCTCATTGACCTGTCGTTATACTACAACACATAAATTCAGATTTGGAGATCTTATGTCCAATCATAAATTGGGCTGGCAGGCTTCCGATCAACAGAATAAAGCTGTCTCCTGTGAGGGGGTTTTTTTATTTGTCAGCGCCGTTCCAGGAGGAGGGCTGGGTGTACAGTCAGCTTTTCTTAATAAACTATTCCTTAAAAAAACAGAGGAAAATAAGAAACCGACCATGAAATTCACAGGGAAGAAAAAAAAAAAAAAAAAGGTGACGTTTAAATAACATCAACATTAGACACAAAGGCAGCATGTGGGAAGCTGTGAGTTAAGGGATGTTGAACTCTTGCTAACATCACGGGGGAAGGGGAGGAAAGGGGCAGAGGCTGTGCAGTGCCAGCCAGGCAGACAGCTTTGGCCACAACTCGGTGGTTTTGGGGCGGGCACGTTTGTGGCAGAGTCAGAGAACTCCCTCCTCTTCCCCTGTGCCTTTTTGTTCCTTGGCTTCAGGGGATAACCCAGAGGAAAATTCTGCTTGCTCTCCCTCCTCTTTTTGACGTTGTTGGTGCCTTTGGGTTTGCTGAGGTTGGGAAGGATTGTCCTGGAATGTTGGGCTGGAGAGAATTGTTGTGTCTGAGTGCCCTGTGAGGAGAGCTCAGTGACACTGAATATGGAGCTGAGAGCTGCACACTAAAGCAGAACAGAAAAAGAAGGAAAAGAAAACCTTAAGGCACCAACCACAGGTGGCCCTGGCTGGGTCCTGCTCCCACCTCGTACCCAGGACAGCTCAGCAACAGCCACAGGAGGAGGTGAAGCCCTCTGAACTCCTTCCCCCGGGCTCTGCTGAGCTCACAGTCTTTTTTTTTTGGAAGGCTCTGTTTCCCCAGAGCTGGGATGGATGGACCCCTAAACTGCAGAGCCAATTATGGAGCAGAATTTATTGGGTTTTATCCTGGAGCACGTTCCGTGCTGGGGGTGGGGGGAAGGAAGAGGCAGCTCTGGAAGGAAACCCATGGCAACTGGAAATGCGAGTGTGAGGATTAGAAGCCCCCATAAATATACCCGACTTTGCCATCTCTTTTAATTAAATGCAAGCCGTGAAACACGGGCAGGGAGCGCAGCGGTGACAGGGTGCAGCAGGGCTGGGACACAGCAGGAGGAGTGAGAGGGGACTGCCAGCCTGGCCTGGGGCTCACAGCACAGCCAGCAGGGTGAAAAATGTGGGGCTGATTTAGAGCAGGCCCTTCCCAGCCAGGCAGAGGGAACCCTGCACTCGGCTGTTAATTTTTCCTGGTTTATCTGCTCGTCTTCGTGGCTTTAATTGTAAATTTTCCAGCATTTCTCCACTGTGTTTCCTTCTCCCAGCCTGGGGAGGTGGTAAAAGACAAACTGCTGATGCTAACAAGGAAAACACGGGGGGCCTGGGAAGGGTCTGTCCCCTCGGAGCTCTGCCTCAGGGCTCTGCAGCTCTGAATTGTGATGCTCTTTGGGCTCTTTGCTGTGATTCACTCCTCCTGCCCCCAGAATGCTGGGCCAGGATTGGGCTGCTGGGGGCTTCCCTCCAGGGCTGGTGTGTGAGAGCCCAGGGTGAGGCACTGCAAACAGCTTCCTCCTTTTGCTGCTTTCCCGGGATTCAGGCATTGTCCCTCTCCCAGCTCCCCCCCTGCTCCTGAGGGGCTCCTGCGTGCAGGAAATAAAGCCCGTGGTGCAGCACCATCCATCTAATATCTTCTGACTGCCTTTAATCATAGCATTTTCCATTTAATTGGGAAGGCAGGCACACTTTGCATATTAATACAGCACAGCCTGCACCTCCTGAGCACGGCAGCCCTGGCTGGGATGTGTTCACCAGGGCTGGGATGTTCCACCAGGGCTGGGATATGTTTCACTGGGGCTGGGATGTGTCCACCAGGGCTGGGATATGTTTCACTGGGGCTGGGATGTGTTTTACCATGGCTGGGATGTGTTTCTGTATTTCTCTGTGGCTGGGAACCTGCTGGGGTCCTTCAGCAGCTCTGTCAATGAAATTCAATTCCGATCGACAACCACAACAAATTCCCCCTTCCAAAAAAACCACATTTGTATGGATTGCCCCCATTTCCAGGGCTGCTCTGCAGCCAGTGCCTCTGTCTGTCATGTCCATGCTCTGCCTCACATCCCAAAGGGAAAAAGATCAGCTTTCCTTGAGAAACTGCAGGTTGTGGAGCATATTCCCCTTGTGTCATCCCTCCATCCCTCCATCCATCCATCCATCCCTCCATCCATCCATCCATCCATCCGTCCATCCATCCATCCATCCATCCCTCCATCCCTCCATCCATGGATCCATCCATCCCTCCATCCATGGATCCATCCATCCATCCATCCATCCATCCCTCCATCCATCCATCCATCCCTCCCTCCATCCATCCATCCACCCATCCCTCCCTCCATCCATCCATCCATCCATGGATCCATCCATCCCTCCATCCACCCATCCCTCCATCCATCCAAAAAAAGCCCAGTTCTTTCTTTCCTTGGCTCCATCCTGGCACTGTGTGTGGAACCAGTGGGTTTGTCTTGATTCGCTGTGAGTTTCATGACGTGTGGATCAGAATTGCTTTGGGACAGGAATTTTGGGGTTGATTTGGAAGAAGTCTCTGTTGCCCTTTGACTTGTAGGTCAAAAAAGGGTTCTTAGGACCACACACACGTTGGGGCATCGTGGGCAGCTGTGTTTGATTCCTGTGTCCTGCCCACAGCACATCTGTGGCACAGAATTTTGGAAGGGGAACAGTAAATGATGTTCTAATTATAAAAATTAGTCCATTTTTTTCTTCCATAGCTCTGAAAACACAGCTTGAAAAGAACAAAATAGAGGCAGATCTGCTGCAAGGATTTTCCCTCCTGGCCTGTCACTGTTCCTGCAGTGTCAGGAGTCCTCCTCATTCCTGCTTTTCTGGTCTAGTAAGAGCTATGTCATTGCATCTCTGGCTTGACCTGCAGTTCCCTGCAGACTTCATAATTACAGCCTTCTTCAAAACAGACATCACTTACCGTGCCAGGAGTTGTCACAATGTGGAGAAATAGATCAAAATCCATTAGGGGAACAAGAGGTGGCCAGATTAATTTCCACCTGAAATTTCAATTAAGCTTTTCAGGGTAGAATCAGTGAGTAAGCCAAGCCTAGACACGATGACTCTGGGGTTTGAATTCCAGAATTGCTCTGGTAGGGAGAAATCAGAGTTTCCCCTCAAGCCTGTGGCACTGCTGCTGAGAGCTGAGTGGGGCTGTGCACGGCCCTAAATATTTCAGAGGCTGAAAGCCACAAATATGTAGAGGTTCTCCTCATGTTAATGTGTCTGATGGGTTTAAAAGCCCGAGATCCCGCTGGAAAACAGCTCAGGGCAGATCCTGCACGCTTTGCTGCTGCAGACTGCAGCCCCAGAGCTCTCAGTGGCAGTGAGCTGTGCCCAAGGTCATTTTGCTGATGAACGCCTGGGTCTCTGAAGGTTTGCTGGGGCTCTGGGCGTGCCTTTGTGCATTTCTGGGCCCTTTCTGGACTTTCTGACTCACGATTTTAGAGCCATTTCCTGCAGAGGAGCCAGGGCTCACCTGGTGCTGCTTTTCCCTGCCTGCTCTGTTTCGGGGCAAAGACAGGGACCAAAGGCACCCCGAGCATCTCTGCTGGCCCAGGCACACCCAACTGGGCTTGTGCTGCTGCAAAATGTCCAAAGCGCTTCTGAAAGGCTCCTGCCTGCTGGAACTGCTTGGCTGGCCCTGGCTTTCTGTCATTTCTGAAGCACCAGGCCTGCTTGTTGCCTGAGGAAAGTCACAGAGATGTGGAGAACCTTCTCATTCTCAGTGGACTGAAGAGAAAAAGTTTTGTAGAGGTTGGTAATTTTGTTTCATGACTTACAGTAAAGCCATGAGCTGCCTCCCTCGAAAAAGCACAAGAGGGATATCTTGAGTCCTATTTTTTTTTTTTTAATTTGGCAGAATGTCCCCAACTTCTGGCACCTGCAGGGCACATTTTCCCAATCTCTCCTCCTACGCTGTCAGTGTGGTGTACAAAATCCCATCAATGCATACTCAGTGTGCACACAGATCCACACAAACTTTGTGCATTCGTGTTTCCGTGCGTTTCACACACACTCAGGTCCCAGGGACAGCCTTGGGGACACTTTCCTTGCACTTGTGTCGTGTCACCCTCATTTCTGATCTCACGCTCCCAGGCACTCCCCTCTCCCTGGCTCTCCTCAGCCCTGGATCTCTTTCCTTTTATTACCCTGGCAGGAGCCGAGCTTCATTAGGGGAGTGGAGTCTCTAACGAGGATGGGCAATGGCAACAACAGAAGGATGCAGCGACATAAAGTTATGTCAAAAAACCTTTACAAGAGAAATGGCTGACATTAGAAACAGGGGGCATTAAAAATTCAACAGGGTTGGGGAGGGGGGGCAGGACTGGGGAGAGAGAAACAAATAAATACCCAGGCTTTAAACTAATAAATCCTTTTATTTGGGAAATGCATCAAACCCTGCCTGCTATTAGAACTGGTTTTATTTCTATTACTGTTAATAACAATGATAAATACATTTTTTTCTGGGGTCTCAGTGTGGGCTATCAGCATTTTAAATACCCATTTAAGCAGGGAGGCAATCTTCCCCTTGTGCTGCTTCTGCTGCTGATGTTCAGGGCCTGGGAAGATTTCCTCCTGCCCAAAGTGGAACTGCCTGGCTCAGCCTGCAGATAATTTGGGATTTATCTTGACCAGTGGCCCAAATTTAGCTCTGTAAAGTTACATCAACCCACCCCTCCTGTTCTTTGGCTGATCAGATGTCCTGGAACCTCGTGGTCCCTGAGGTTTTCTGCTCGAGCTCTCGTGGAGAATCTGTTGACCCAAACACACAAAACCCCCCAAGCTGAGACAGTGGGTGAATCAATTTGTGCGGGGAGCTGAGCAGATCTCCCTGTGAGGAGGAGGAGGAGGAGGACGTGGAAGGAAATTTGGATTCCTGTGCTCTCCAAGCCCTGGGGATTGACTTCAGCTGCTCTCTGCACCCAGCCCTGAAGGTCTCAAACCTGGATTTATTTCCGTCCCTCGCTGCACATTGACAAACACATCTGTGCAGAGGGAAACTGGATCACTAACCCAGGGCTGCAATCAGCAGAACTGGGAATTGGAACTTGCAGCCCTGCCTCACTGGAGGGGTGCAGGTGACAGGGGGGACAATGTCCCTGTCCCACCCCCTGAGACAGGCAGGACGTGCTGGGGCTACGTTTGCCATTTGGGGGAGGGGAAGCTTTGTGAGCAGCCAGGCCCAGGGGCTGGGGGGGTTCAAAGTGCGCTGTGACTCAGCCTGGGACCCTGTGAGCACTGCAACTCCTGCACAGGCTGATTCCCTGCCTTCCCCAGCGCAGCAGGGAAGGGCAGGGAGTGCAGGGAGGGGAGGGCTGCAGAGTGCTGGGATCGGCTGCTGACAGTGACAGCCACCTCCTCTGTGTGTGCGTGTGCACAGCCCTGTGTGTGTGCGTGTGTGTGTG
>WEKY01015648.1:2923-15550 GCA_013390045.1 Picathartes gymnocephalus
AAAAAAAAAAAAAAAAAATCCCACCTGGGCAGCAGGAACCGCTTGATGAATTTAGGGCTTCCGGGAGCCCTTTTCCATAGGGATCCAAATCCAGGTTTAGCTGGGGCTGGCAGCAGGTGAAGGCACTTCCAGGCCCTGTTTAAAACCTGTCCCAAGGCTGGCTCTGGCTGCAGCTAAAAATGCCTCCTGCTACTTCAGCAGATCCCGTTTAATTCCATGTTCCAATTAGTCCTGGACAAAGTGAGCGCTCTCAGTGCACAAGTTATCCCAACACCGAGTCCTGGCTGATCTCACAGGGATTAATTGTCAGTCCTAATCAGCCAGGAGAGGTCTCAGTGCTCACTTGAGAGAAAAAACCCCACCTTTTATGACACAATTACTTCTGAATTCCACTTCTTGCAGCCCCGAACTTCCGAACATTCAGCTCTGTTTACCCAGCTCGCCTAGTGAGAAGCAGCAGAGTTATTCAAAAGAGGGGGTTTTCCAACTCTTTTGGATGAAATGGGAGCATTCTCTGCCCAGCAATGTCAGCAGCAAGGTTGGAGGAAACCTGAGAGGGCTCAGACGGGCAGGGCTCCATCCCCAGCAGCTCTGGAGGCACCGGCAGCTCCTATTTCCATTTCCCACGGGCTGGCAGAAATGAGGTGTCCTCCCTCCTTCCAGCTGCTCCTTTCCAGGTGGGCTCGGAGCTGTTCTGCCAATTGAAGTGGGTTTTTAATGGGAGAGGCCTTTGGATTGTGCTGTTCCAGAGCTGATTTCAGCCCAGAGGTGACGGCAGCTTCTGCCGAGGCAGTTGGTGATTTTAAATCGTTGGTCAGTGTCAGATAAAAGTCAGGACTGCAGGGAGATGTGTAAGAACACGGCTATTAATATTCCATTGAAATATCTCCTCAAGGTCCCAGTCATTCCCAGCTCAGTAATTTGTGCAAGGCCTGAAATAAGATGGCAGGAATTTGTGAAAAAAAAAAACAAACAAAACCAAACAAACCCCAGTATCAGATTCGCTGGGACGGAATCAGAGAATCATGGAATGGTTTGGGGTGGAAGGGGCATTAAATCCCATCCATGGGCAGGGACACCTCCCACTGTCCCAATGTCCAGCCTGGCCTTGGGCACTGCCAGGGATCCAGGGGCAGCCACAGCAAATCTGGGAATTCCATCCCAGCCCTTCCCAGGGAACAATTCCTTCCCAAGATCCCACCCATCCCTGCCCTCTGGACAGTGGGAAGCCATTCCCTGTGTCCTGTCCCTCCATCCCTTGTCCCCAGCCCCTCTCCTGGAGCCCCTTTAGAGCCTGGAATGGCGCAGTTGGGAAGAGCCTTCAGCTCTTGTGGAATCTTGGATTGGTTTGGGTTGGGAGAACCTCAAATCCCGTTCCAATCTCACCCTTTTCCATGGGCAGGGACACCTCCCACTGTCCCAGGCTGTTCCAAACCTGGCCTTGGGCACTGCCAGGGATCCAGGGGCAGCCACAGCAAAGCTGGGAATTCCAGCCCAGCCCCTCCCCACCCTCCCAGCCAGGAATTCCTAATTCCCAAGATCCCACCCCAAATCTCCCCTTTCCCAGTTTGAAGCCATTCCCTGTGTCCTGTCCCTCCATCCCTGATCCCAAATCCCTCTCCAGCTCTCCTGGAGCCCCTCCAGGCCCTGCAAGGGGCTCGGAGCTCTCTCTGGATCCTTCCCTTCTCCAGGGGAACATTCCCACCTCTTCCAGCCCTGCTCCAGAGGGGCTCCAGCCCCTTGGAGCAGCTCCGTGGCCTCCTCTGGAATTGCTCCAGCACTTCCACACCTTTGTGGTGTTGGGATCAGAGCCCCTGGAATGTGGGAGCTGGGCTGGAAGCTCAGCCCACCCTGCTGGGAGCAGCCTCCTCCCTGGCAGGCTTCAGCTCCTGCTTCCCTTCGGAAAGAGGAGCCACCCTGTGTCCCCTCTGTGGCCCCGGAGTGACAATTCCAGAGTGACAATTCCAGAGTGACTCAGGCTCTCGTTCCCAAGGTCACCAAGCCAGCTCTTCATCCAAGCAGGGGAAACACAAACCAGGCAACGGTGCCCTAAATCCAAGCGATGCGAGCGAGCGGTGAATATTTTCAGTGCCGCTTAAATGGCGTTCTGAGGGTTTTGCATCAAGCTGAGGAAGCCCCTCCAGGTTCAAATCCCAGCTCCAGCTGATTCCCTCCAGCACCCAGAGGTTTCTGCAGTTCAAGGGACCCCACTAAAAATAACGAACTCCCTCCTTGCAAGCTGACAGATGGAGAGCTGGCATCGTGCAGAGGGCTGGGTTTGGGTTTCTTGCTGGGAGAGAGGCCCTGGGATCATCATCCAGGCAGTGACTGGAGCACGAGGAGCAACATTTGATCTCCTGGCCGGGAGCGTTTCCTCTGCCAGCATCATCTGAGCAGCAAAAATCTTCCTAAAATATTGTACCAATAATAATAACACCGGTAATTCTATATGATAATGATGATTAAAAGCCAAGGCCAGCTCCTTCCTTCCCAGTTATCCCACAGCAGCAGTGCTGGAGCTGCTGAGGAGTGAGGAAGGAGCAGTGCCCATTCCCCCCTGGTTTGATGGGGATGGAGGGTGGCTCAGGGAATGAGTTTGCTGCTGGAATTCCTGCGAGAGAGGGCTCTGCTGGCTCCCAGGAGCTGGAATTGCTCCAGTTCCAGCTTTATCTTCCCATCCCTGCACTCCACAGCTCAGGCAGTTGGGCATTAGCAGAACGGAGTGACGAACCCACAATAAAAAATCAATGAAACTACCTTAAATCTCTTTGCAGTCTGTTGTAAAATTTTCTAATATTCTCCAGGGCTGCAAACAAAAGGAATCGTTTTGCATCCAATAAAAGCACCAAAATTATCCAACACATTGAGTGGACCTTCCACGGGCATCAAACAGTTTTTATTTGCTACGAAAGAAACACAAAAGGTCTTTAGAAAACACAACGATGTCAAATATCTACCATCTGAAAATGCTGGAATGAAACAAAGGAAACCAATTTTTTTTTTCCTGCAGACAAGGTCTTGGAATATTCTGACGCAGGATAAAGTCAAACTAACACTTCACAAAGGAAGGGAAAACTCAATGCAAACTCAATAGATTTTTTTTTTTTTTTCCTTTCGCATCCAGGATCTAAAATAAAAAAAAAATAAAGACAACCAAAGTCCGTTTCCAGAGTCAGCCTCCATTTTTTATCACCACAGGCCTGAGAACCAGGAGAAATAATCCCAAAAAGCAGCTTTCCAAGGGAATGCTGATGCAGGGCAGCTCCAGCGAGGCACAGCCCGAGGAGGGGCTCGCTTTTCTCCTCTCCTGATGCGACAATTTCCTCCCAGCTTGGCTGAAGAAATTAACTTTTGCATTTTATTTATTTGATTCGGTTGATTTCCTGCACTTAGAAGGATGACGGGCAGGTTTTTGTGGAAGTTTATCCGAGGTTCAGGCTAAACTTTCATTCTTTCAAAGTCCCACCTGGCCAAAGGGAACTCCACGGGCTGGGAACAGCCGGTGCCCAGAACCAGGTGTGCGATCATTCCATCATTTGCTAATTCCAGAAGTGATGGGATGGATAAAATTCCCCATGTGGAGCTGCACCAGTGGCAGATGCTCAGGGAAATTTCCAGCATTTTTCCACCCGGAGCGAGGAACTGGGAGCAGACGCGATGAAGATTCCAGGAGCCTACCCAGATATTCAGGATTCCACAGGAGGAAGGGATGACAACGATGGATCCTGGATCCTCTCCAGCTGCACCATCCATCCCTGACTGTCCCAGCCCTGTGCCTCAGTTTCCCATTTCTCTCCAACTCCTACCTGGTTCTAGAATTATTTTTTTTTTTTTTTTGGATTGGGAGGGATAAGATTGTGTTTCATGGGCTGCCAGGTGTTTTGCACCTGAGGAATTCCCTCCAAAAAAAAAAAAAAAAGGAAACGCCCCTGGCTGTGCTGCCTTGCCCATCTCCAGCTCTGAGCTTGGAGAGAACAAGGGAAGAACATTCCTGGTTATCCAGGGAAAGCAGGAATGAACATTCCAGGTTATCCAGGGAAAGCAGGAAAGAACATTCCTGGTTATCCAGGGGAAGCAGGACAGAACCTTCCTGGTTGTTCAGGGCAAGCAGGACAGAACATTCCTGGTTATCCAGGGGAAGCAGGACAGAACCTTCCTGGTTGTTCAGGGCAAGCAGGACAGAACATTCCTGGTTATCCAGGGGAAGCAGGACAGAACCTTCCTGGTTGTTCAGGGCAAGCAGGACAGAACATTCCTGGTTATCCAGGGGAAGCAGGACAGAACCTTCCTGGTTGTTCAGGGAAAGCAGGACAGAACATTCTTGGATATCCAGGACATTCTTGGATATCCAGGGGAAGCAGGACAGAACATTCCTGGTTATCCAGGGGACACAGGACAGAACATCCTTGGACATCCAGGTGAAGCCCTCCCTGGCTGCAGAGCTCATCCCAACCTCCTCCAGGAGACAGAGGGAAGGGCTGGGTGTCGGAATTCCAGGTGGGAAGTGGCCTGGGATGGCGCTGGAGCTGTCAGGCCACGGGGCTCCCCATCAGCCGCTCCTGGCGCAGGGCACCCAACCTCTGGAACCACCTCTCCTCGGCCTCCGCCTTCTGCACAAACAGCTGGGCACGGGGGGGGGGAAAAAGGTGGCACACATCAGCAATTCCACATCTGGGATCATCCCTTGGAACACCCACCCAGGTCTCGGTGCCCAGAGGAAAAGCTCAGGGAAAAGGCGTTGGAAGACAAAAGGTGAGCCAAAAACCTCAATAAAAGCAAAGGTTTTTCAGGGAATCCTAAAATCGTTGGGCTTGGGAGGGGTCTTAAAGATCATAATCACGGGAAAGGGAAGACCCCAGTGCAAGTTCATCACAGGACAAGTGCTGATCTCTGTTCCCCGTGTCCATTCTATAAAATTCACGTTAACTTTCGTTGGACAAGTGCTGATCTCTGTTCCCTGTGTCCATTCTATAAAATTCACATGAACTTTTGTTGGACAAGTGCTGATCTCTGTTCCCTGTGTCCATTCTATAAAATTCACATTAACTTCTTCCCTGCAAGTCGTTTTTAACTGGCTAGTTCTTCAAAAACTTCCTGCAAGTCCTTTTTTCGCTTCCCCTCTAAAGCTCTCCCAAAGGAATTGGCTCAAGTTTAGCCACACAACGATTTAAAATCATCTTAACTCTGCCCCGTGCTTAAAACTTTCCAAGCTGGCAAAATAACGGGCAAGTTCTGAGTTTTCCACCAGGCTTCCAACTACAGAAGCCAAAAGCGATTTGTCCTGAATTTTTATTTATCTTCAATTCCCCCTGGGTTACATTAACTATATTTTGTTATAAGATTAATTTTCTAACTCCAAAGCTCCTGGTGAAGCAATCCTGGTGGGATTGCTCTTCTGGGTGATAGGAGGAGTGGGATCCTCTTTGTCCCAACGTTTCCGGAGCGGGGATTTAATGAGGAGCAGCTGTGGGGTCACACAAGGCTGCTCCCATTCCAGGGACTGCTCAAAATGGGATAAACACTGGCTAAAAAAGATGGGATAAACACTCACATTTGGATGTGCTAAGGAATTGTCGTCCTGGTATTTGATGGCGGTGGGAATGTTGGCAGCTGGAGGCTCTTTCTCGGGAGCAGCTGCCTCAGTGGTTCCCGCTCCCACATTTGCAGGCTCCTGTTGGAGTTCAGGAGGTTCCGCTGACTGAAAAAAAAAAGAAACAAACACACAAAACACGAGGGTTTTATCCCAAAATTCCCAAACGTGGCGGTATCCTAACGCAGCACTTCCCCATGAAAGGATCCTCACGGAAAGACTCCTCAGCATCACGCACTGGGCACGGACAAACGAAGGGACAAAACGGATTTGAAAAGAAAAGAAAAGGATTTGCCAGAGGCGGCGAGAGACCTTGGAAAACTCAACATGAAGATTTAGAAATCCTTCCCGAAGAAGCTGCATCTCCTTCTTCGGAGACTTCTGGAAAGGCAAGGAATTGCACATTCCTGGGGATCCAAACCCTGGCTGCCAGGTGGGAAAAACGGACACATCCCAAAGCAGTTCCCTGGCGGCCGAAATGCAGGGGAATTCTGGGATCTCCGCGTGGCTCCCGCTGCGTTTCTGGAAAGCTGATTGAAAATTTTTCTGGGGAATAAATACGGATTTAAAGCCTGGCTTGAGTCAAGCAGCGTTAAAAAACATCTCTGCCCTTGAAGGACGAAGTAAATGTTGGACGACTTTGGGGGATTTTAATGCTGGGATTTTAATTAAATTAAATTTCATTTCATTTCTTTTCCGAAGAAAAGGCTTCAAACCGGATGATTTCCTTAAATGACGCCACTGAACCCACCCTGAGACCACGGGGGAGCCCTTGGTAGGGATTTCAGGGGGATTTGAGGTTGTCAATATTGACCTCCTTCACTGATGGAAAATCCTTAATGGTGCAGCTTCCTCCTGGCTCTGGGAGGATAAAGCAGCAAGAGAGGGATGGAAAAATGTACCTTTTTGGGAGGAAAACGTACCTTTTTGGGAGGAAAATGTACCTATTTGGAAGGAAAATGTCCTTTTTGGGAGGAAAATGTCCTTTTTGGAAGGAAAATGTCCCTTCTTGGAAGGAAAATGTCCTTTTTCAGAGGAAAATGTACCTTTTTGGAAGGAAAATGTACCTTTTTGGAAGGAAAATGTACCTTTTTGGGAGGAAAATGTCCTTTTTGGGAGGAAAATATCCCTTTTTGGAAGGAAAATGTCCTTTTTCAGAGGAAAATGTACCTTTTTGGGAGGAAAATGTATCTTTTTGGGAGGAAAATGTACCTATTTGGAACGAAAATGTCCTTTTTGGAAGGAAAATGTCCCTTTTTGGGAGGAAAATGTACCTTTTTGACTTCCTTGCTCGACCTGAAGCTCTGCGGGACGAAGGCGTCGCTCTCGATGGCTTCGATCTCCTTCACCCTCCTCACTTGGTCCATGAGGGTGCCTTGGTCTGCGGAGGGAGGCGGGATTGGTGGGATTTCTGGGATTGGTGGGATTTGTGGGATTGATGGGATTTCAAAGCTTTTTATGTAAAACGTGCCATGTTTTGGAATTAGATGAACCCCTGAAATCTAATCAGCAAAATAGGAAAAAATCGATTCGCAGGAATATTTGAGGTTTATTGTCATTCCTGGGTTATATTCTGGGATATTTCCCGGGATATTTCCAGGGTTATAGTCCGGGATATTTCTGGGGATATTTCCCAGGATATTTCTGGAGATATTTGCTGGGATATTTCCTGGGTTATATTCTGGGATATTTCTGGGGATATTTCCTGGGATATTTCCCTGGATATTTCCAGGGTTGTTTTCTGGAATATTTCCAGAGATATTTTCTGGGATATTTCCTGAGATAGTTCCAGGGATATTTCTCAGGATATATCCTGGAATATTTCCTGGATATTTCCCCGGATATTTCCTGGGATATTTCCCGGGTTATATTCTGGGATATTTCCCGGTATATTTTCCAGAATATTTCCTGGATATTTCTGGGGATATTTCCTCGGATATTTCCTGGGTTATATTCTGGGATACTTCTGGAGATATTTCCTGGGATATTTCCCGGGTTATAGCCTGGGATACTTCCTGGGATATTTCCCAGGTTGCATCCTGGGATATTTCCCGGGGTGTTTCCTGGATATTTCCCGGGATACTTTCTGGGATATTTCCCGGGGTATTCCTGGGGTGTTTCCTGGATATTTTCCCGGATATTTCCCCGGATACTTCTGGAGATATTTCCCGGTATATTTCCCAGGATACTTCCCAGAATATTTCCCGGATATTTCCCCGGATATTTCCCGGATATTTCCCTGAATATTTCCCGGATATTTTCCCGGGATATTTCCCGGGATACCCGCAGCCGCTGCCGGTTCCGCCGCCGTTAGAGGGAGGCACCGCCTCACTGAACAGCGCCGGAGCCGCCGCTGCCGAGCCCGGGGCTGCTCCGGGCGGAGCCTCCGTGCCCGGGACCCATTCCGGATTCCGGGATCTGCTCCGGGCGGAGCCTCCGTGCCCGGGACCCATCCCGGATTCCGGGATCTGCTTCCACCCCTCCTCATCCCTTCCCCATCCCAGCCAGAACCGGGCATCCCCATTCCCGCTGCCGCTTCCCGATCCCTGCGCTCCGGTACTCGGCCACTCTCCTTCCCAGCTCTTGGGAATTCCAGGAAAAACCACCACGCTCCAAAAAGGAGAAAGCGGGCAGAGAAAGCTCGGCCCGGTTCATCCCTCCTCTCCCAACTTCACTGCAAGCGCTTGAAAAACGCAATTAAATGATTGAAGTAGCCAAGTTGGGAGTACTCCACCATTTATCTCCTGTGGGGAGCACGCAGGATTTACAATGAAGTTGGGAAAACGCAAATTAATTAACAAGAAAAACTTTGTCCGGGCTTGTTTTAGCATCCCGTGGAAGCGAGCTTATTGTTAAAATATCTTAGAATAGCATTTTGTGAGCACTGTGGTACTTACTAGAGAGAATACGACAGGGAGTACTACAGGAGTACTACAGAGAGGACCACACTGCTCTAAGTCTGCTGTTTTAATACATCATAGTGATAAAAACCTAATTTTAATAGGATTTTAAACCGAGTCTGGACACTAACAACAGCCTTTCCTTTAAAAACCTGGGACTAATTCGGTATAAAACGCAGGAGGGGCAAGTTCAGCAAGTGAGCCCTGAATCGGAGAACCTTAAATTTAAGAAAACACAGTTTAAGATCGCTAAATTTAAGAACACTAAACTTAAGAAGGAGAAATTTGCGCCTTCACCACCGCCCTCCCCACAGCCCTGCTCGCTCCTGCACCCCCGTTTTTGGGGCTTTTTTTGACAATTTTGCAAATTTGGGGCAATTTTTGACAATAAATGGGTGGGGGCAGCCCTGGCACAGTGAATTTTGGAGGATTTGTGGCCACCCCACGCTGGAGCCCCCCGCGCTCCTTCCCTGGGCGCACAAAGCTGGGGCTGTAATCCAACGCTCGCTTTACCCTTGTGTCTCGGCGGAGATTTCTCCCCGCTAATTGATAGAAATTAAGCCATTAATCAAGGCACCAGCCATCACTCAGCCCGGGGGGGGGAAGATGAATCCAAACTTTCATCAGAACCACCTTCCCCATTTTAGTGTTCATTAGCATTAATTTTTAATGCGATTACGCTCTTCTTTTACGCTGAGCTCATAAATTGCTGCTCTTTTGTCGCTTGCCGGCCTTGTAAAATCCAAGGTAATGCTTCGTGCTCTGATCCTCGAGGCAATTACTGTCTTTTCCATACCTCCATCCCGAAAAAAACCTCCGTGCCGGAGGCACAGCCTCACCAGCGCGGATCCTTTCCCACAGAGCAATTTATCCACGTTAAAACACAGCAGAGCAAGAATTCCTGCTTTTGCTGCTGGATCCCGGGATCCACCAGCGCAGAAAGGACAGGAAAACGGGATTGTGCATTGGATACAGGGGTAAAAAAATGTGCGTATTGTAGCGGAAATAAGCTGGGGGTGAGCGCGGTGAGGCAAAAAGCGGGAGCTTCTCCAGCTTTTCCTGGGATGGCTTTGTGCTGTCGCTTCCAACAGCGCTCCTTCCTTCCCCCCTGGCCCGTGACAGCGTGTGACGGCGTGTGACAGCGTGTGACGGCGTGTGACAGCCCCGCAGAGCCCTCCCCAAGGGATCCCGGGATCCCTGGGATCCGCGCCGGCACACAGCACCCCGAGCCTGGCACTTCCAGCCCTCTTCTTCCCACTCCAGGCACTGATCCTGAGGAGCCCGGCAGGGAAAGGCAAAGCAGCTCCAAGCACCTCTGGTGCCCTTGAGCATCGTGGGGAAAAGGAAACGCGCATCGGGAAATGTTGGAATTCTTTTTCCGTTCTTTCCCCCTTCAGCTGGGATGTGGGATAATGTCACCCGCTCCAGCTAAAGGGCTGCCCAGCACTGATCCCGAGGAGCCCGGCAGGGAAAGGCAAAGCAGCTCCAAGCACCTCTGGTGCCCTCAGACATCGCGGGGGAAAGGAAACGCGCATCGGGAAATGTTGGAATTCTTTTTCCGTTCTTTCCCCCTTCAGCTGGGATGTGGGATAATGTCACCCGCTCCAGCTAAAGAGCTGCCCAGCAGCAGTAAAATATCATCCCCCTCTAAATTCCCGATTTATCCAGGCCTCAGCCAGCCTAAACAGGACAATTCCCAGAGAAGTCTCCTGCTCATCCCAGAGATTCCCAGAAAAACGCTCCTCTGGAAGCACCCGTGTGATGTTCACATGGCCCAGATCCAGAAAACCCTGCTTTTTATCAAAATAAAATCCCCACACCAGGGATTGTGGTTTGAGCGAATGGATCTGGAATTTTATTCCATACATTCCTATTTATTTTCCCCATACATCCCTCTTTATTTTACCTATACACCCCTGTCTATTTTCCCTATACATCCCTGTTGATTTCCCATACATTCCTATTTATTTTCCCCATACATCCCTCTTTATTTTCCTTATACACTCCTGTTTATTTTCCCTATACACTCCTGTTTATTTTCCTTATACATCCCTTTACTTTCCCCACATCCCTCTGTTTATTTCCCATATATCCCTATTTATTTTCCCCATACATCCCTGTCTATTTTCTCCATAACCCCCTGTTTATTTCCCATACAGCCCTGTTTATTTTCCCTTTGGAAGCAGCTTTTCAATACGCAGCTATAAATTTGTGTTCCCACTGACCGAAGTCCAATAACCAATTCCATTATAGTTTTTACAACCCCATTCCCTTAAGTGACTTCTCCTTTAGCACAAATAAATGCCATGGAGATGCACAGGGAAACACACGACGTTAACGAACTACAGAAACCAGATTTGCTTCTCATCCTGGAATCTGAAGGCGATTTCAAGACTTTTAATTTGTAAAAATACAGCACGAATTTTCCCTGTGAGGGAGATCATAAATTCCTGTGTTTTACTTGTAGCAGCAAAACTTTAAAGCGAAACCAACGACACCAGCTGCGATTGCTGAAATAAAATCACTCAAACATCGGCTTCAAACGTACTTGGATATTTACCAAAGATCCATGGAATGGTTTGGGTGGGAAGGAACTTAAAAGATCATTTAATTCCACCATCCCAGGTTGCTCCAAGCCCCAGTGTCCAACCTGGCCTTGGGCACTGCCAGGGATCCAGGGGCAGCCACAGCAAATCTGGGAATTCCAGCCCAGCCAGGAATTCCTTCCCAAGATCCCACCCCAATCTCCCCTTTCCCAGTGGGAAGTCATTCCCTGTGTCCTGTCCCTCCAGGCCTTGTCCCCAGTCCCTCTCCAGCTCTCCTGGAGGCCCTGGAAGGGGCTCGGAGCTCTCCCTGGATCCTTCCTTTCTCCAGGAGAACATTCCCAGCTCCCCCAGCCTGGCTCCAGCCCTTGGAGCATCACCAGGACATCGGGATTGGGAGCCCTTTAGGGAAAGCAGGGAAGCAGAGGAAGGCAGTCTGGAATAAAAAGGGGCAGGAGAGGATGGGCAGGCACAAAGCAGGGTAAAAATTAAGGAAGGTGTTTAAAAGTGACTGTTAATTACAGCAGCTTGAATGAAAAGCCAGGAATTGATTTCTCCAGCGGCCATTATCCACGGGGGACCACTGATCCCATTTCCAATTCCCGTTCCCCCTCAGCTCTGGACACGGGGAGTGGCCAAGACCCCAAATTCCCATCACCCTTTCCCACCTCTCATCATCACCACGCGGCTGCTCTTCCTAACAAGGCACCCTGTGCCACGGCACCAAAACTTGGCTTTTTTTTTTTTATTTTTTTTTTTATTTTTTTATTTTCTCCTTGGGATCCGTTCCTGCAATTCCAACCCAGCAACCTAAAGATTAAACAGAGAGAAAAAGAGATCCCAGGGCGTGCCAGATGCTGGAGCAGCCTCCTGGGACCAGCAGCACAACACCAGGTGTTGGGTGTCGGCCTAATGAAGTTGACACTGGCACACCAGGGACACCCAGGGAGGGGCTCCAAACCTGACTTTACCGAGGCAAAGGCAGGAAATATTGGAAATCCCGGCTTCGAGAAGGCAGGAAGAAACAGAAGGAATAATCCGTGTGTCCACATGAACGCGTTTTCCTCATTAATCCAGCTTTGAGAAGGCAGGAGGAAAGAATCATGTGTGTTCACATGAATGTATTAAATAATTTGGGGGGGCGGGTTAAATAAATTGAGTTTGGTCTTTGCCACCACAAGGAACTCGAGGAAAATTTCCTGAAGATAAACGAGGACCTCGGGCAGTAACTGATGAACTTGAGGGCATCCCAATATAGGGCTGAGTAAAGCACTTTAACTTATTACAGCCTGACCTCAACCCCAGCAAATCTTCTCCTGGCACGTCCAGCCTGTGGTTTGATATCCATTACGCCCAGGGAAAGGCTTTTAACTCTCTCCAGAGGAAGTGGGAAGGGAAATCAGCGTTTTAGGGTGTCCTGGCAAGGCCAGGGGTTGGATTCATGACCCCTGCGGGTCCCCCTCCAGCTCAGGACGTCCTGCGGTGGTCATGGATGAGATTCTTCGTGTGAGAACTCCTGGCCAGCAGGTTAAAGATGAATATTAAAAAAAAAAAAATTAAAGCTTTTCATTTGGGTTTATAGAGTTTATAATTA
>WEKY01015649.1:7295-73445 GCA_013390045.1 Picathartes gymnocephalus
ACGGGGGGGGGTTGCCTTTTCCCCGGGGTCCCGCCGGCGGCCCCCCCGTACCCTCTCAACCCGGCTGAGGTGCGAGGCGGGAGCGGACGGTGACTCTGCCCGCGGGGGTGGCGGGAGCGTTTTCCTAACCTCCGAATTAGTAAGAAAAACAAAAGGCCTTTTTTTTTCTTTTTCCATTTTCTACCGAAACCACACTCAAAGCAGGTCTGTCCCTGGTGATTTTACAGTAATTTCTGGTTGCAGATCCATGTAGGAAAAGCTCAAAATACCTCTGCTTGGTTACCCAACGGCAAGGACTTAAAAATATGCTGTAATTCAGCTGCTGTATATAATATTTCCAGATCGGTGTTCTGTGTGACAGAACTGCCTTGCTAATCTCGTGTGCTTCTAAAGTATCTCATCCTGTGCCCTTACATAAATTCAAGTGGCTTTTTAGTGGTAACTTTTTTCCATGGTACAAAGGATAACATCTCAGAAATAGTAACTTGGTGGTGGTGGTGGTTTATTTTGGCTGTTAGAGAGGTCTAGGAAGCCATGGAGCTAGTTTTCTACACTGAAAAGCACCGTCTTCTGCAGTGTGTTTTTTCTACTTCTTTACTAAGAAGTAACTTGTAAGTAACTTCAGTGTCTATTATGAAAGCCGATGATGATGATGTTAAAAAAACCAAACCTACATTCCATATTATTTCAAATACAGTCAGAAGGAATTTAATTATTTTAAAGAGGTGAAATGTGGCAGGCAATGTTAAGCAAATTTTACTTTGAACTTTTTTTTGTGAATTAAAAATCGTTCGGCACTCTCTTGCAGATTTCCCTCCCCCTGCCTTGATATTATTTTTAGGTTCCTTGTGACCTGTTTGCATTGGGAATTCAGAACTTGTCTACCCTGCTTTTTCCAGAATCATACTGTGGGTGACTACAAAACTATTAAGTTTATAGTAAAGAGGAAGTGAAACCTCATTGGTGGAAGTGATTCATGCTATATTAGATGTTTTCTTAATTAGCACCCGTCTCAGATGCTTATAGTAAAAAAGGTCTCGTTAGATGTGCAGCACTTTGTCCTGTGGCTAAAAGCACTGAAAGCTTCCTTGTAAGCTTTAGGTTCCTGCAGTGAATTTTTTGCTAGAATTACAGGAGGTGTTTGTCATGAATTTTTTAGGTTGTTTAAAGAATCACTGGCAAAAGCAGATTTTATATAAAAGCAAAAGCACGACGGAGTTGCTCGGTAAGGTTCACTCTGCTACTTACTGTGTGGTTAAAGCATGCAGAGAAAAAATGCAATAAAATCAGTCAGTCTAAAACTAAAATCAACCAAGATTATTAGCGTTGAGGCTGGGGATGGGAAAAGGGTAAGGATAAAAAGAAATAAGGGGGACCCTCCTGTTGAGTCACAAGGTTCAGAGTTAATTCCCCCCCTGCCAAACTTAACCCCAGGCTTGACTGATAGTTTAGGCACAAAGGTTTTGAAAGCACTTAACTTATCGATGCCTCCATTTAACCAATTTAACAAAAGTTTCTGTAGAATTTACTGTCAGTACAACAGTAAGTCACTTACAGGCCTCACTCGCAAATGTAAAGCACTTAAGAATCTCAGAGAGTGGCATTCACAGTACATTTGCTGTAGCATATTTACGCTCGCACAGACACAGACTTGAAGAGTATGTACCAGGTGTGTATCTGTGAAAAATTCCCCTCAGATCCAGGTAAATACTCACATTGGATGCCGTGCCATCTTCTCAGGGGGCAGAGAGTTGAGCCTCGAGGAGTGGTATCAGCCCAGGCTCCATTGCCAGCACTTGGCAGCGGTCCTCCAAGAACACCAAACTTGGGAGTTTGCTGGGTCTGAGAGCTGTTCCGCTAGAGGGGAGCGCTGGCCACAGCCTGCTGCAGTGCTGGAGAACTCAAGGGATCTCACTTCAGACCACTGTTTATAGGGTCGCAAGAGAGAGGGCTTTACTCAACAGTTTTTCATCCTGGCTCCAGTTTGGGTTGGTAACTTTCCTTGAAAGTTCAGTAACAAAAATATTGTTCCACTTGGGTTGTTATTCGTGTTAAAAAAACCCAAGTTTTCAAGGATGTTTGTTAAAAACCTGAGCTTGTTAGACATTGCTGGTTCCTGGGAGCAGTGTTTCTGATAAGCTCCGGATGAGGCCAAGGCCTAACGAGTTGGCCTTGAGATCACAGTGTGGCCTCGGGTGGGGGTGTGAGAGATGCACCACCACTGTTTTAATGTCTTAAGCTAAATGAGGGAAGAGATGGGTTTTTTTTTTTCGTTTGTATTTGAGGTAAATTAAAAAGCTTTTTTTAAAAGCAGGCATGTCATCTGTGTCATGAGGCCACTGAAAGAGCAAAAAAACCCAGTGTGGTTAAGGCTAACAGGAAAAAGTGAGGACCATAAGCAGAGGCCATGTGAAAATGTTTCTGAACCAGTATCGAAGACCAGGTCTTGAATTATAAGGCCAGGAAACTTAATGGTGGAATTCTGCTAACAAAATCTTTTCTTGACAAAGTCTGTCGTGACTTTTGTGAGGGTAAAATACAAGTTTAGGAAGTAGATGTTTCTTAATAGTCCTCCTGCTGTGTTGGAACTTCTAACCTTGCAGTGCTTTGGAGCTAGTGATGAGCAATACTGCAGGTGCCTCAGTCCGGTGTGTTGAAAGTAGATAAATGAGTGTGTAGAACATAGTTTTTAATGTAATGACAGAACATGGTGAAATGTTTGTTTGAAATGACTTTCCGATCTCACAGCTAAGATCCTTGTTCAGTGGGGAAGCCACCTCAGAGGCCATTAGGTTTGAGAAAGATATAATTAGGCTGCATGATCATCCAGGTCAGTGAGCACAGTATAGAGAAGTATTGCATGGAGAAATAACCTTAATAAGCTAGTCTTGTGGTCACAAGCATCTCAATAATTGTGTCTAGACCAGTGGATTAAGGTGTACCTGCTAGAGAATTCAAACCCAAATTTTGTGACATCCAAAAATGGTGGTTTTCATGCAGAAGTTGTAAATAAAATTATTACCAAAAATGATAACTTTTTTTAACATAAGTGTCTGTTGAAAAATCGATCTGAGGAAAAGTGTATTATTTACATGTTTTCAAAATAAGCTTTTCTGTGTTACGAGGGAAAAGTAAATTTCTGGGATGCAGGAAGCTTAATATTTGTTATGAACCATACACATTTGTGATAAATATGAGTTACCTTTTTTGCCACAATATTTTTTTTACTGCAGTGGGTCAGGATAAGGGGTATAAGGCTTTTATGACCAGTTGCACATGAAATAAGTTTAAAAATGTAGTCAGCTGAACACTGTTATTCAAATTATCACTTTTGGAGTCTGATGTTGAGGAATTGATTATATATTATGATTATATGTTTACTTATATATGTTAGGTTGTCTTTACAGTTGTTAAAATCTGGTTTATGTACATATGTTTGTTCCAAAGCTTCTGGGATATTTCTTGAAAGTATTAGCAATTCCAAAGGCAAGGGGTGGAAGTGTCTTTTCACAGCACAGTCCAACTGCTACTCTGGGGTATGTAGGAGTTGTTTGCATAGATTAATGCTAGTGCTTATGTTTTTTAGGGTAATTAGCTATCATACAGGAGAAAATGGATTCTGGTGCAGCTACTAATTATGGGGTTTTTTATTAAAAGATATAGAGAAGTGTTTTCAGCTGGTTTAGGGAACGATTGCGTATATGTATGCACAGGAGTATGGAATACAGGTAAACGTGATACTGATAATAAGCACAGTATATTTTAGGTAGCATTGTGTGCTGCAGACTAGTGTAGGTAGTAGAACTTAAAAATAAGTGGGTTTGTGATACATTTTGGCATGGTGCTAGGACAAGTGTCTGTTCTGTCCTTACGTGCAGAGCTGTACTGTTAGGAGAGCTTAGGCTCTTGTGATCGTAGCCATTTTCACATATGGGATATCTGTCTTGTATGCTGGTCTTTTAGGTGTGAAATAAGGTAGAGTTTTCTTGATGTGCATCTTTTTTGATCGAGGTATAAGTTGAAGGAACAGACCGGAAGACTGAATGAAAATTTTGGGGTGAGCAGGAGCAGTGTTGCCAGTAATTTTACTGCAGTTATCCTCAGTTGGTTTGTCCTGTAACTCTTAAGTAGCTTGAAGATGACATGCTTATTCAGAAGTGTCAGCATCTTGTAATAACTGGTTTCACAGCTAGATAGGTAGCACGTATCTTAGAATTTTGATAAGTTTGTGATGTTGTGAAGTTGCACATTACCTGTGCAACACAATATTTTTTGCCTCTCTGTAAATCTTTCTAGGCATATAATTGACTGGGTTGTCAGATCATGAGCCACCTGTGGTTGAAGATGGCTGGAAGCTGAGAGAGCATGGTAGCAGCTAGAAAAGGTAGCAGCGCTTTCAGTAGAAGGTCTTTGCTGGGGTAATTTTGTTTTGGTTTTATTCAGTCAGTACTGAATCAGCACTATTATACAATGTGCTGTGGGAAGTGCTCTGTTCTGGCTGGAATGTTAAACTGAGAAGTTCACCAGTCTGATGAGCACGCATTTGAAAAGATAAGAGGTAAGCGTTAGGGTTGTTCTCACCATTGCCTCAGTAAGGAGGGAGCTATTTCAGTGATTAATATGGGTTAGTACTTAACATTCTCAATATGTTGTTTATTCCTGTACTCCAGCTTGAAGCTTGATACAGACCAAATTTGAAACTACCTGTAGTTAAAGTGTTTTAAGAATAGAATTGAGTATAAGAAGGCTGTTAAGACCTCTAGCTAATGTTTTTAATATATAAAGTTACATCTAATGTAGAAAATTCTTTGTTAGTCATAATCAAGAAATCATCTAGATATTTGCATTTGTGGCCCCTGTCAGGCAACAGCAGGCTTCTGGTTTTTAAAATGAAAATACTTTCTAATTTAGGTTAAATAAGTTAGAATTTTAATATGTCGTGCCACTACTGTCAGATTTGCTAGAACTTACAGGCTACAACTTGACAGATAGAGTTTTAACTTAGAAGGGGTTTTTGTTTAGGGTTTTTTTTTGTGTGTGTGTGTATGCTGTCAGATTGTTCTAGCTGCTGGTAGACCCACTTTTTTGAACACAGTATTCTAGCCTATGGTCAACAATTTGTAATTGTATTTAAGATAAGAAAACTGGGTGTTTTTACAAAGCCCATCTACTGCTACACTGAGCTGTGGTTTTGCAGGGAGCATACTTGCTTGTCAGTAAGCTTGGATTTGTTTCATATTCACTGGAAAACCAAAAGAAGGTCGACAAGTTCTGTATATTTTCACCATCTTTATAATTTTCAAATGTGTTGGAGATATACAGGACACTTGTACACAAAACTTTTTCTTCAATTCAGTATTCTGATAGGTTATTTCTGCCTTTTTCTGTTAAGACTGCAGAGAATGAGCCTGAAATTCTAGAAGTCCTTCTGGCTTTTTTGACAAAGAATAGAGAATACTCAGAGTTTAGAAATTATTATTGTCAGTAAAAAATTGAACTGACACCTAATTTGACTTCAACAAAAAGCTCTGCTGAATTAATGAGGTGGTGGTGTTCACTTCGTGAAACTTCCAGATGCTTTAGAATATGCATGTGAATTGCCAGCTCTGCATTGACGTTTAGGTTACTATGATGGTTTGCTCAAAAATAGATGGGCATTTCATGACTTACTGGTCACACATATGTCCCTGCTAGTATTTGTTCTTTTTTTCACTGGAAACAACAGAATTTTCTCAGATAAAAACCAGTGAAAATTTTTCAGTCGACTAGGTTTGAAGCAGTGCTGTTTACAAATATGGTCTTGTTGACATTCCAATCCTTCAGCAGCCAGTGTTAAGTGAGTACCTGTGGTGAGAATAAGGTATTGTGTGTTTAGCTCTTTGTGCTCTGACTGCGATTAGCTAGACTTTTATCTTTTAGAGGCTCTCGTGCTTTGGCTTCTTTCTAGTCATCCTGCTTGCACTTCTGTTGGCAGGATTGCCTATTGCTGTGCAGTGAACTGGGTTGAGGAACTGATTTGGCTGTAAACTGTGTTAGAACAAGTTGCACGAATGTTATTGCTAGCCAAGAGAAGCTTGGGCGCTGCTGCTGTTCACTGTGTGACTGCAGCCAGTCAGACCTTCTCAGCTCCTGTTGGAGCTGCTGGCAATTTTGTGCTCTGCTTTCAAAAAAAACCTCTAAAGTCTCTTTATGGATATCAGAAAGTCTGGAAATGCTTAATGCTTTTGGGTGCCAAACCTGAAACTTTGAGTTTAAAGCAGACTTTCCCTATGGTTTGCAAGACTTCTTGGGTACAAGTATCTGAACCAGAAGTTCATTTTCTGTGCAAATGAAAAGCTGCAAGCTTCAGCTGTTCTGTTGGTACTGCAGGTACTCTTGGTATCATGTTGCGTTAGAATAATCTGATCTTTCTTGTCTTGTCAACTTAATGTGACGCAGCGTCTTCAGCTTCTGTATGAATTCCGGGTTTTAGACAACATCTGTGCCATGGTTTCAGCCATTGGTACATACAGAGAGGTGAAGTGAGCTGTGTTGTTTTCACATTTCATGTTCTTTTGTGTTTGTTTGGCTGACCTGAGTGGGGTAAGCTTTTCCTGGAAGATCCACAGTTCAAGACAAGCCAAGGGGAAAAAAATGTGCATTTTACAGATGACTTTTTAGAGGTGTAAAATGTTGTAATTGGTTATTTGTTCCAGCAGTTCAATTACTGCATGACCTTTGTAGGCATTTATCAGTATGTTGTCTGACATGGTTGGAGAATAAAACTGCAGTGCGTTTATATTTGTCCATAAAGCGTGTACATCGTTTCCACACTTACAAAGAGCTGTGCAATGTGAATATTCCTTGGTAAGTCAAAAGTTGCTCCTTAATGTCTATAAAGATTATTTGCAGTTAAAAAGCTTATTGTCTTTTGAGAAGGCAGTGTGAATTCCATCTCCTCAAGAATGAATCTACCTTGAGATAAGGTCTAAAGAAAGGGACTTACTTTAAGAATAGAGAAAAAAGCTGTTATGCATGAACATTGCAAAAAAAGATGTATTTGTTTAATGACTTTTAAATAACCTTTTCAAGCATGCTGAACAAGTTTAGAGTTGAAATACATCTCACAATATATATATATTAGTGTTGGCTGCATTCCTTTGGTGTTGGCTGATCCTTTTGAAAAGGAAAACAGTGCTGTACAGACTATAAAACCCAGTGCAAACCCCCGGCTTTAAGAATTACTGCATTTTTTAATACGAAAATGTAAGGCAATCTGAAATTAATTTGTGCTTAAACAGAATAACTGTGTATAAACAGGCTCTGTTTTTATAATTCCTGGTGATTTTCAGGAAATTTACCTTCAGTTCACTGAAAATAAATCAACAAGAATTAAACTTTGTTAGTGAATTCAGCTCTGCTTATCGTGAATTTAACTATCTGTGCATGTTGTATAGTGGGATTGCAAATGGACAGCAAAAAACCACCCAGCCACCTTCAAGTATTGTCCTGAGTCCCAGCCTCTGCAGTGTAACCAAATGACCAAGACAAAAACACACCCCACCAAAAAATTCTCATCAGCCTGAAATGTTTCTAGAAATTGAGAATGTTGTTCAGGTGATTGAGAGAGAAGTCTGGAGATGCTTAATAAACTACAGAATGTTATATAGAGAATATTGGGTATTCTGCTCTAAAATACGACCATGTCATAGCAGTGTTGTAAAGTAACTGGCGATGTTTAACTTTTTGGTTAAGTGATTAAACATTTAGCATTTTAGGAAACCTTTACAGAAAGTTCTGTTTAATTGAGCAGAAAGAATGTATTGTTAAAAATCATAGGTAGGAGGAGTCCAAGCCTGAAACCAGTTAATACTCACTTTTTTGGATAATTTCATTTATGTGAATTTTACCATCTCAAAAGTAGATGTGCTCCTGGTCCTGTTTATCATTCTTGTTACAACAACTGGTCTTCTCCAGTCAAGAGCTGACAGTTATATTTGGCGTTGTGATTGAGGTAGTACAAGCTCTTGCCCTATGCCATTGAAACAATGTGTTTATGTAGATTTCCTTAGACATCTTATCAGGGTTTCTTTTTTGCATTTTACCCTTACTTGTCCATACAAAAGAAGGGTGGAAATTGTCATTTTAAACACATTTACTTGACTGTTTAAGTCCAATTCCTGCTTTCTGTTCTGAAGGTGGTTGGTGGTGCCATGGAAGAAGCAGCTGGATCTGGGGAGATGGGACTAAATAACCAGCACCAGCTGGTGAAGAGCAAGTGCACTGAGTTGTCGGATACAGCGTTGCAGTATCCACAGGCCAACTGTTACAGCCTGGAAAACACCGGCAGGTTGGAAGAAGGCGAGTTTATCACCAAGAACAGGAAGCACCCGGAGTCCACGTGCTGTTCCCAAGAGTCCCGTGAGGAGACTCCTGGGAGAGAAGAAGCCCGTACTGATCCACCTGATGGCCAACAAGATCCAGAGAGTGAAAAACACAAAGAGAAAACTTTGGGTGTGTTCTCTTTGGCATTTTGATTTTTAACTGGTTTTAATATTTTCTAAGATAGCTATGGATTTGCTCTTTGTCTCAAATTTACTCTGTAGCCAAGAACTTGTCACCTGTAACAGGGTATTTTGAGAAACTGTGTGTGCACTTCTACTTAGGAAAGACAGTTCTTAATGCATATGTAAGACTCCTTCAGCTGGCAGTGCTATTTTTACTGGAACTTTAATAATAATGTGGTAATAGCTAACCAGCTTCTTTAACTTTCTGTTTTAAATCTGGGGTTGCAGTGTCCCATGCTGCCAAAGAACGCCTGATAATTAAATTCAAAATGCTTATTAAGAACATATCTGCCAATATTCTTTATTAGTGAAACTTAACCATCTGGATGTCATTTTTTCAGATTTTTCTATCTGTGCAATTATAAAACAAAAATATTTTTGTGTTTTTATATTAAAGTAATTTTTGCTATCCTAGTTGTCGAATGGCACATAGGGCAAGACAGATTTATTCTTGCTGTGATGACTTCCGATTTGTCATCTGTTGGGATTATGCAGCTGTCAAACCGGGGAACAACTTAAATCAGGCTAATTTCTCATGGATCTATCTATATTTTACTTCTAAAGACAGGCTGCTTTTCTGGTATATGGTTTTTCTTCCTCAGTATCATTGTCTATCATCCATTTAATAGGAAAAGAAGTGTTATTATTAATGCAAGCCTTGAACACACTTTCTACTCCAGAAGAAAAGCTGGCAGCTTTGTGCAAGAAGTATGCTGATCTGGTAAGTAATTTGTAAAGATAGCAGAAGTTATTCATGTGTTAAAATTAACTATGGAATGCAAGAACAACTAATGCAGGACAGTTAATGATTTTGAGTATTTTACAGTGTTGGTAAAAAAGACACTCAGGCTGACTGAGTATTGCTTCAGCCAAACTTTGATGTAGTCATTTCACTTCTACATGACTGCCCAAATCCAAAGAAAAAACAGATTTTGATAACTTGGTGTTGAAGCATAATACTAGGATTAACAGAAAAGTTAAGAGTTCTTTTGGGAGTAATTATTTTCCTAGTTGTTGATAATGCTTTTGTGCTAGTGTTTTGTCATTGTAGGATAAAGAGAAAGAACATACTATCATACAGAGACTTGGGGGGGAATGTTCAGTTATATTTAACTCTTTAGTGGTTTTAGGGAATTGTGGGATGTTGGAAGGATCTAGGTTAAATTTTGCTTTGTGCTTTCTGATCTTGTAAAGGACCGGAAAGAAAGGCCTGCATTTCTTCGGTAACAAACCAAAAAGAAACCATTCATAAAGTGCACTCCTCAAGTAGGCTGAAGGATAATTTATTCTCTAAAATAATTGATCACAAAATTGGGAGCTTAGAGGAGAGGGTTCATAAGTTTACTTTCCAGAATGTTCTTTGAGATAACGCTTGACTCATTTTTTTCTAGACAGGGACAGACAGGAATAGAAGGACTGGAAATCTTGTGTGTATATGTTTTCCCACCATATTTGTAGTTGTAAAATGAATGCAAACTAAAGAGATTACAAAAGCATAAGTTTTCTCTCTGTAGCTGTCAAGTGTATCATATGTAAATATTTCTGAAAATGACATAATGGCTGCACAACATGGCATAACTCTTCTGAAATAATTTTTTTTTCCTTTGAGATTTATACTGTCTCCAAAACTTTGAGAATGAACCAGCAGATAGTCTTTTTACTCAGAGAGGCAATATTGATTACTTAAGAACAGACTTAGATTAGTTCTGTTATGGAAATATTGAGTCCTCCGTGGAGGTCTGTTACATTTTTGCTTTGTTTTCCTTGCTCTCTCTCATGTGCTCTTTGGTTCACGTGAGTGCATTTCCTTTAAAACCAGCAACTTCTCTAAGGAGTCACTTTCCTTTAAATGAGAAACAATAATAGTTCTGAATTGTAACTCAAGGATGGGGAACCCACCTAAAAATGACCTTTGATATTGTGAGAGAGAAATGCAGTAAGCTAGTTGTTTCTTATGAGTAATTGCTCGTGCATGTGATGCCTTTTCTATTTAAGCAAACAGCTCCCATGTCACCTCACAGTGGTGATGAGGGTCTGCATGAGGAGCTAGGCCAGTATGAATCCCTCAATTCTGCAGAAACGAGAGTCTGCCCTATTTCACTTTGAGTTTTATTATTGAAGGAAAGATCTCAGAGTTCTCAAGTTAGGGAACAGCTAGACCAAATAAATTGTAAACTCCTTGAGGAAACTTGGCAGTCAGAAGAGATGTGTTCTCGCTAAGATTTTTGCCCTCTCGGGGGAGGATCAATAGACTGTAGGCAGAGTAAGCATTCACAGTCGCCATCCTAGAAAACCACTTGCTTTCCTCATGATGCTCAGAATGGCTGAGGAGCTGGGTGGGAGCTTGTCTGGGTGTAACAATAGCTCTGTTTCAGTTAAATGAGTTTGAGAGATGCCCCTGTTCCACTTAGAATGTTTAGGCTGGATCTGGTTGTGTTCCTTTTAAGATGCATTCTTTTCTTCATGATAATGGTGGAGAACCACTGGCATAGGTGTCAGGTTTAATGCCAGCAGAGGTTTGAACTGTTTATGACAGTGCACCTACAATGCTTTTTTTCTTTTTTTAAAGATTCATCATCTTTAAAGCTCACTGTCAGGTTTTTCAGTGGTGTCTCATGAAAAGGACTGTACAATGAAGGTAGGAATGCCTCTCTCCTGGCAAAAGATCTTCCACAATTTTTTTTTTCCGTAATTTGGAATCTATCAGGAGATCAGCCTGTGATACAGGAAGGTTTGCATCCTCGGTGGTATATCTCACACTGGCACACTTTTACAGGCCTGAAGTTTCATAAGTGTGCAGACAGCACAACCACTTGAAGTAGTGTTTTCTGGCCACACAAGAAAAGGGCTTTTTATGTTTGGATGTGAACATACTGCCTTAATATTCCATTTCCCTAAACTAGATTGAATGCACATTTAATTTACTGTTGTCATGGAGGTCCTTAACTTTATTCTTTCTTCTGTGCTTCAGCATCATTTTGAGCTCTTTCAGAAAACCAGCATTGTATTATTCTTCTGTCACGGTCATGTTCCTCATTGCCAGACTTCTTTTCCTCTGGTGTTCCAAGGCTGAGGCACTATCTAATAAGGTGCAGTGTAATACTTAACATTGTTGCCTTCATTGCAAAGAAACAGACTCTAAAAAATACGGTTTTTTAGGGAGCCCAAAAATCATGTATAGTGGAACATTCTCTGTGAGATATTAATGCAAGAAACTTCTGTTCACTGGATATTCATAGAATAGATTTTTAGATATGTATACAGAGTTTAACTGTGTCATCTACCATGTGAACAGCCTAAAGGAAATAGAACAAAAAACTTGCTTCAAATGGTTGAGACTGCAGATCTCTTAAATCAGCAAAGTCTGGACTACGTAGTTTTAATAGTAACTGACTTGATTTGTCAGGGCTGCTAGTTTTGTCTGTTCTTTTCTGAAATACCGCAGCGTTTTACAAACCGGTATCAATGACTGCTTCTCTTGGTAGGAGCTCCTGCTGACAAGGAGCTCTATACAGTTCTGTGTTTTTTCTTTTTGATAGCAAAAACAAGACCTGTTGGATAAACAGTTGTGTGTGCTTTCAAGATAAGAGTGGGAAAAGTTGTGACTTGTTGAAAAGCCAGTCTCTGTTGGCTTTTAATTGTATATGCACATGTTCTTTTTGGAGGGCTACTCTTAGCCCTGTAGATGAAAGCAGGCTCATAGCTCATAGTCAATCACAGGTGCATGCTCCCTGTTCCTCAAAGGCAAATGTTAAGTTGGAATTTGTATATTTTTATTTTCTGTCCTTATACATTTAAATTGTCTGCAGGATGATGGTAGTTTCTCTTTAAGATCAACTTGGGGTCTTAATGAAATTTTGCTTCCTTGTTTTCATCCAAAATGTTCAAAAGTTTCTTCAGTGTGCTCATCTAGATGCTTAAAGATGGTTTCACCTATGTTTATTTAACAAATTTACTCTCTAACTATAGTTAGAGGAGAGCCGAAATGTTCAAAAGCAAATGAAGATACTGCAGAAGAAGCAAGCACAAGTTGTGAAGGAGAAAGTCCACTTGCAGAGTGAGCATAGCAAGGCTATTTTGGCACGTAGCAAATTAGAATCTCTCTGTCGGGAGCTTCAGCGTCATAACAAGACTTTGAAGGTTAGTTTATTTGCATAAATTACAGGTGCTGCTGCTGTTGGAAATCTTACAGATCACTGCTTAATATCAGGACTGCTGCTTTTTTCCTTGTCACTGTGCACATTACCTGTATGTGTAGGAGATAAATGTCATATAGTGTAAGTGTAGTTGATTATAAGGTAAGGAATACAGGGATAGTTAACTTGAGATTTTCTCCCTTTCCCCCCTCAAACCAGTTCATATTACTTGCAGTATTTGATCTTGTCATATTTGTTTGTGGGAGCAGTGCTGATGATCGCTGGAAAAAATAGCGTAAGTGAAATAATAGCAGCATGAAATGGCAGGATAACCAAAAAACTTAATTCTATCAGAATATAATTGATGAGAGTGAAATGGAAGAGAGTCAAGATAAGATAAGAATCTGTGATTGTTGTAGGAAATTGCATTATAATATAAATGCTGGTTTTTACATCTGGATAATGCTGACACTTGCGAAAGTCTTTATGTAGCATCTTAATACCAGCCTTTGAGTAATGTTGGTAGTGGTAAAGTTTCTAAAAGTTTTGCAATTTCTAGATTCTTTGTTCCACACACTTCACATGGGTAGTCAACATGGCATATTATGATTGTGGCTTATGTTAGTTCTAGCATTCTATAAATTGAAACTGTACAGAAGTGAATTGCTGCCATTGTTTCTGACTCAAAATAAGTGCATGCTTTGACCTGAACACTTCTAATATTTTATATTTCAATATTTTATGAATATTTATTCATAAAAGGAAGAAAACACGCAACAAGCGCGTGAAGAAGAAGAAAGACGGAAAGAAGCAACTGCACACTTCCAGATCACACTGAATGAAATTCAGGCTCAACTGGAACAGCATGATATACATAATGCCAAGCTCCGTCAGGAAAATATTGAACTGGGGGAAAAATTGAAAAAACTCATTGAACAGTATGCATTGAGAGAAGAGGTGCGTACAGTAGACTTCTAATAGGATTTTAGTGATTCCTTGACTGTAAGGATCAGATAATTATTGAAAGGGGAGGAAAACCCCTCATGTTTTACAGCCATTTTATATAATTTTTTTGTAATTATTCTTTTTACTTCACTACTGAGAAAAATTTAGTAACTGTTTGGCTCACTGTCTGCCTTTCCTGACTGGTTTTGAATATGTCAGTTCAAGATGCATTGGAGAAAGTCTGTCACAATGAAAGTAATCACAGAGGAGTAAGTTGTCCAGAGAATGTGAAACCTCTGCCTTTAGAGGTATTCAGAACTCAGCTGGGCCAGGTGTGAGTAACGTGATCAGGCTTTGAAGTTGACCCTAGTTTGAGTGAAATAAATGGCCTCGAAGAGTTACTTCCAACATAAATATGTATTAATAGTTGAAGTTCTTCAGAATTACAATTTCACATTAAAATAGGAGGGGATAGAAGAGTTATTCTGTATTATTTCTTCTGCTTCATTAAGATTGAGGTCTTTGGGGAAGCTCCTTTGTGTACATAGCTGTTCTTGTTGGCACAGAATCGAACTAAGCTATCATGCTTTAAGAACATATTTGTCCTGGTGTCACAGAAGTGTCTCTAGTCTAGGGCTAACTGAGCTGTCTTTAATTGGCACCAGGATGTGAACTAGCTGCTCTAAGCTACAGTGATGGAAAACAGCCAATTCTCACTGTCCAAGAGAGAACTGAGCTGCATGGAGTTTTACAGCTAAGATTAGTTGGCTGGTTCTTAGTTGACACAGGAGGTTTGGAGTATAATTTCTCAACTGTTTCTGGAAGGTTGTTTTTTGTTTTGTTTTGTTTTTAATCTGGATCATTTAGTTAGAAAGCTCTCTGTAAGGTAATTCCCTACCTTTTGCAATCATGGAGTATTTGTATCTACCGTGAGACTATATGGGGAAAAAATAGGAAGCTGCCTTGTGCTTGCTACTTTATGGGTGGAAGTAATACTGCAAAATACTATGATCTGTGGGTTTTCATCAGCTAAATAAACTGTTGTTGCAAACTTTGCTCATTGAGCTTTTTTAATTATGAAGACTACAGCTTTTAGAAGTAACGCAGTAAGGATTAGAGGTAGATAAGCTGACTTAAGAAGCAAGGATGTAGACTGCTTATTACAGGATTTTTGAAATGTCTGGTTCGAAGTGACTGACAGTATTGTACCAACTTAATGAAACAGGCGCCTGGCTTCCATGAAAGACAAAAACAGGTAATTACAGTATATGGGGATAGAGGGGCAGAAAAGGCCTGTGAAACAGTCTTTTACCACTTTCTGTCTCACATGAAACTTGTAGACAATGTGCACTTGCCTTCATTGACTGGCAGACTAACTGTATTTGACTACTGTGATTTTTTTTTTTTTTCCTTTTAGCATATTGATCAAGTGTTCAAACATAAGGAACTGCAGCAGCAACTTGTGGATGCCAAACTTCAGCAAACTACCCAGCTTATTAAAGAAGCAGAGGAAAAACATCAACGAGAACGGGAGTTTGTAAGTGAACTCTGTTTATTTTAAAGAGAAATAAAACCCACCAAACCATACTTTGCCTGATTTAAAGCAAATACAGCAAATTGAGAGGACCATCTTTTGAAAGTTAGGGTAGATTTCAACAAGGAGACTTGAGATTCAAGTTTTGTATATGATGCCTGGAATATTGATGTCCATGCTAACAGTCAAGTAATGTTACTTGTTTGCATTTTCTCAGTGCATATGCTGAATATCATTTAAATTTCTCTTAGACGGGCAAGCATGCTGTGAAACACCAAAGGTACTTTCTGGGGTCAAAAGTTCCAGCAGCATAACCTGTTCTTATGCTGTAAGAGGTAACAAATGCAGAATAAAGCACATGTTTTTCTGCACTGTGTGCCCCCCAAATTGTGTGCAATCTTTTATTTGTGTGTTGATAATTGGCAGTTGCCACTTGCAGTCTTCTGAGAAGTTTTCTTCCAATTAATCTGTGACTTATAGACAAAAATGTTTGTTTTTTCTGTATAATCTTTAAATGACCATCCAGTGTTGGACTCTTCTATTTTTTTGAACATAATTTCTGAGTTGTAAGCAGATGAAAATCTCTTCAAAGATAAACCTATGAAATGGTGTCAAGTTGAAGTAAAATTGGTTTGAACAAAGATAATACTTTGACTGGAGAAATGAAACTGGAAAATGAATTAGAGAGGTTACAAGCCAGTTATAAATTACATACAGTTTGTTAATTAACCATTCATAATTTAGCAGCTCAAACTTGCTAGAGAAATAGAAACATTGACTCATGTTACCAGTTAGAAAAATGTCTCAATAAAAATCTCTGCATGCCATCACATGTTTTAAATAGTATATATGAATATATAGTGTAGTAATAAAAAAAGCCTTTGTGAAAAAACGTGGTTTAATAGCCCTTAGGTGATGTTAATATTTGTTCATATTTAATCATAGATGAAGTTAAGCCATTTTGGGGAGTACTTTTTTCATTATGTGGCTTTTTGCATTGTTTTTTAGCTGCTAAAAGAAGCTACAGAGTCCAGACACAAATGTGAACAGATGAAGCAACAGGAAGCTCAGCTGAAGCAACAGGTATTGTTTTTTAATGGAGAGATCTTCAGTAACAGTTCCAAAAAGAAAATACCAAGAGATTTGTGACTGTAGTGAACATAATGCAACATCTGAAAAAACTTAATATTTATCAGATGCTTGTGAAGAGTACTTTGTATTTTTTTAATTAAGTCTTACATTTAATTTCCAGTAGGTAAGTCTTCAGCAGTGAAGCATGAAATATAAATTGTAAAGAATTTGATGTTTTGTACTTGCTGTTTAATACATCTGGGAGAGTACTGTTCCTGGAAGGTGCTCAACATTGAATTTCTGGAGTTATTGGCTTTTTAAATTAATAGTGTTAATACTACAAAGACTAGAATGTAGGAAAGCTTGAGAAAAAAAAGCTTAGGAAAGCATGGCTTCTCTGACGTAAAGAGTTGTGTGGGGTTTTTAATTCAGGCAGGCTTTACAATCTGTTTCTTAATGTTTCTGTCACCACCTGTTGAGGAGGATGGGAAGCAAGCAATGTCACATTTATTCCTGTAGTTATTCAGATTTAGTAACCTGACTATCTCTGTCCACAGACCCTGCTGTTTTCAAATTATTTTCTTCTTGTAATGTAAATGGTACAGCAAAATCCTCTGTAAGAGAGGAGAGATGGTCTCCAGTTTTTGTGCTTTGGTTCTGGATCACCTGCAGTCATTGACTACACATCAGCTCAGGACAAGGGACAGGGTAGTGGTAGTTCCAGCCAACACCACAGCAGTGGAAGCAGTAGTTATTCTGTTCACTGTGTGTCTGTTACTGCTTCATTTGAAGTTTTGTATGAAGTCTCTGTCCTAGTTTCAGCTGGAATAGAGTAAATTTCTCTTCTGTAGCTGTGTTTTGGATTCTCTATAAGAGTAACATTGATAGCACACAGATGTTTTGGCTGTTGCTAATTTGTGATTTCCTAAAAGGCAAGGGCTAATTTGTGTCTCATGCTCTGCCAGTGAGGAGGTACACAAGAAAACCCAAAAAACTGGGAGGGAGCATAGCTGGGACAGGTAAGCCAAACTAGCCAAAGGGGTATTCCAGACCAGAGAACATCGTGCCCAGTATATAAATTGGGGAAGTTACCTGGAAAGGGGGGTGATGAAGGCTTGGGTATGGGGTCTGACATTGGGCTGTAGGTGGTGAGCAACTGTGTTGTGCATTACTTGTTTTTTCTTTTCTATTATCATCATCTTCATCATCTATTGGTATTGTGTTTTAGCTTGTTTCAATTATTAAACTGTTCTTACCTTAACTTTCAGTTTTGATTCTCCTCCCCATCTCACTGGGGTGGGGAGTGGGGATGAGTGAGCAGCTGTGTGGTGCTTAGTTCCCAGCTGGGCTTAAACCATGACAGTTTCTTTGAAAGCTGTTCCGTGATCTTTTTTCATACTTACTGTACCCAATTCTTTTCTAGGCTTTCCAGGAGTTAGGTTTAAAGCGTGTGTATGATGTAATTAGATGTAATCATACATATCTCCATTAGATTTGAACACAGGAATATCCAGATACTTCCAAAGAGGTTTTTTACCACGCTTAGTCTTCTATAATTTTTTTCCAAATTGGTTACCCTTTATTTAAAATCTCACTGCCTTTTTTGTTGTTTTTAATAGTTAAAATGGTTATAGTTAGTGGTTTCTTGGGGCCAACAGAATTTTTTGTAGAGTAAGATGAACTAGACAGTTCAGTGACAATAATGGCAAAGAGTTATGATGTACTGCTGACCAGCTAGGCTAATTCCTGTTATGAAAGTCCCTTTACTAATAGAGCAACCACAATATTTCTATGCTCTGAATTGTACTGTCCTGCAACCCCCATTGTAAGAATTGAGAGAACATACTACTCTTCACTGGGAGTAAGAAGTTCCTGTTAAGTGGCCATGTATTCTTAGAACATCAAATCACACACTGATTTTAAACTATGTTACTAAACGTATTTTGCAGTTCTTTCTTGGTGATTTACCTAGTGGTGCAGGGCAAGAAAATTTTCTGTCATTGTTTGTTAATACTCTTCACTTTTTAAAGTGTAATGCTTTTCACTGTTATGTGAATTTCTTTTCAGTAGTCACTTTCCATGTTTTTTGCTCACTGGGCAGGTTACATTGGTTGTGAATGTGTATTTTGATTTCTGAAATCAATCCTGTTTATTTTGTCCCAGCCTCAGTTATTAGGTTTGGCTGGTTAAGGTGGAAAGGTAGGTAATTCCTAAGTTTTAATTTCACTAACCAGGTGCTGAATTTCCTGTATATGTGTATGTCCACAGAATATTTTTTTCCAGTGGCAAAGTAAAAGTGAGGAAGTGATGAACTGTGATGCCTTCCAACATTTTATTAAACATAAAATTCTCTTTACTTGAGAATATATTGCTGTTCTATAAACACAAAACTCAACTTCACATATAATTTGAATAGTACAACTTCAGACAAGGTCTTCATGTTCCTCAAACGGAAATTGTTGTACAGTTTAAAAAAAAAAAAAGAAAACTAAGTTCATGTTTTATTATTTCTTACTTCATTTTGCTGCATAGTTATATATTTTTGTATTTGTATACACTGTTCACATTAATGTTCCTGTCTCTTTTCCAATAGCTTTCTCTTTACATGGATAAGTTTGAAGAATTCCAGACCACCATGGCAAAAAGTAATGAGCTCTTTACAACTTTCAGGCAAGAAATGGAGAAGGTATTTATAGGATTACCTAGTTTCATAGAAAGTAATATAGAAATGCATGCTGTTAGTGGGTTGCATTTTTGATTTTATAAGCATTTGCTTTCTGAGAATATAAAGAGTATTTTGACAGTTTCATTTAGATCATAAGATGGGGTATAAGAATTATAGAAATGTCATTTTTTTTCTGTCTTTTGACATATTTAAATAATACCTAAATTGTAATTTCAGTGTTTTACCAAATAATGCTTCTCATTTTGGCTGTGCTTATGTTTTAAAACTTCTTTTCCTGGAGCTTTTTATTACTTGTACTTGAAAGCTGATAGTCTGTTTCTTTTGAGACTCAAGATTGTTTTCTCTGAATGCAGAATCTGTATTTGTGGGATTGATTTTGTGCAGAAGCACTTTTCCAAAATAACTTGTTCAAACTGGACTTGGAAAGTAACGCTAAGAAGTTGAATTACTCATGTAAAACCACCTACATTGCAACACAAGCCGCAAAATTAAATCTTTTATTTATATTTTGTAGATGACAAAGAAGATTAAGAAACTGGAAAAGGAAACCATTGTGTGGCGTACAAAATGGGAAAACAACAACAAGGCTCTTCTTCAAATGGCTGAAGAGGTAATCATCTTTTAAGCAGCAGTATAGCTCAGCTAGAGTCTGAGTCCTAGAGAACTTCATACAGTTTTTCAGTTTTAGAGAACTGGAAGTAATACACTGAAGTCTCTTCTTGGATCATCTGCATTATGTTTCCTGTTATGTAAGGTATTGTCCTCCTCAGGCATGGAAAATGGAAGGCTGAAATCTAAGCTGATGGCACAAAAAAAATTGAGTCTTGTCTTCACTTACTGTTTAATTGGTGGGCTTATGTGTATGAAATTATACAAGCTGATGGAATTGACTGTATTTCAATATGCTGAGCAAAGTTCAACTAGTACTGTGATAGAAATCTGTTTGAAATACACAAGACTGACGCGAAGGAAGTAACCCCTGTGTGAGGGATTGCTTGCTTTCTTGCATAGCTGCTGCTTTTGAGGTCATGAAATGCCAATACTTACTTGTAGTCTGGCAGGAGCTGTGCAGTGCAGCTGTGCCTGCACTGTCCAGGGCCTGGTTCAGGTATTTGAGATCTGGCCTTGGCAAACTGTGCTTGGTTGAGTAGGTTCTGCTGTCGTGCTGCTTATCTTTCCCTCCCTTCTTACAAGGAGCTAGTTGGGAGAGCAACAAGTATGGTACATTCTGGCCTGGATTCTGCTGATGGATTGTGGATTTCTTCTATGCCTTTCTCCTCCCTATGGTTGCCATTATTGGGGTTGTAGTTGACAGTGTTACAAGATTTCACATTAGGTTCCTGATTGATGCCCAGCCCTTACTTACAGTTAGCATTAAGTGGCTATGTAGTTCTCATTGCTTGTTTTGAAGGTGTCCATTCCCACTCCAGCTCATGGCTAGGTGAAGTATTCTGAGGAAATTGGCTCTAGTGCAGCTGGAATTTGCCCTACTGGATTAATTAAGATTTAATACGCAGGATTTAATAGTGGTGATTGTTTTAAGTAATTAAAGGGGGAAAAATGGTTGTATCACAGCGTTTTTATTTCCTTTGTCCTTCAGAAAACAGTAAGAGATAAAGAATACAAAGGCTTTCAAATAAAACTGGAGCGTTTGGAGAAGCTATGCAGGGCCCTTCAGACAGAAAGGAACGAGCTGAATGAGAAGGTGGAAGTGCTGAAGGAGCAGGTTTCTCTTAGAGAAGCAGATGTGGATCTGGCTGTGCAGGTGTTGCAGTCCTGCACACTCAATTCCCACGAGGAGCTGGGAACTCCTATTGACACGGAACCAGGAATCCAACCTGATGCAGAATCACGTGTGGGAAATAGCTCCAAAAAGACTGTCTCAACAAGTCCTGTTCCTGGCACTGAATCTGTAGACTAAAATGAAGTGTAAACACTGTATTGAGAGATATATTTTGTGTATAACTTTCTCTGTTGGTGGTAACTATTTGGTTTTGTGGTGAAAATTTTCTTACTTTTTCTACCATATCTGTATTTTCTTAGAACTACTGGACTTATGTGGTACAGGAAGCTGCATAGCAGCTTTAAATAGCTTAAACTATAAATTTTCCACAACTGTGTTGCACATCTGCCTCATTTTTTTAAAGAAAATATTTTTCCATAAAAGGATGCATGTGTGTTTCCTCCCCACAACACAAATCACTGTCATGGAAGACTGTGTACAGATCTAATATTGTTTGGGGAAAATGGTGACAGCAAGTCACTCTTTTGTTTTAAAGAACAGCACTCTGGTTTTGTTCATTGATTTGCCACTCAGTATACTAAAGATTTTAAACTTTTCCGGTAAATTTATCTACATAAGGATGTCTAATGGCCAGTAAAAAAAGTCAGCTTTCCCCCTATATATGTTTTCATATATATGAATGAAGAAGTAAAGGTCCAGAATATAGTAAAAGATATGTTTAAAGGGTTTTATGTACTTTGTGGTGTGAAAAAACAGCTTTGAAATACATTAATTTGCAGCTGGTGAAACAGGGTCTACAGCTTTTTGCAGATGTCTCAGGGTTGTGTTGTAAAGGTTAGTTTGGACTATTTGCCCTACCTGTGAACATGTTAATTATAAATGTGTGGGAAAATGTACAGTGATGCTACCAAGTGGATTTTGCATCTGTGGAACCTATTGCACAGGTATTGGCCACATTCTTCCCTCTTAGCTGCGGTGTGTCCACCACATGGTTACCCTGACTAGAGAAATCCATTCATGTCTGAGCAAACCTCTGGATTATCTGAAGAGCTGGCGAATAAGACACTTCCTGCTGGAGGTGTGGAAGACAGGAGTCTGGCATATAGACTTCCTCTAATAGCCAGGTATGTGATGTATTTAAGTGTAAGTTAAGATTATACTGGTTGTAAGTGAAAATGAAGATTGAGATACATCTCCTGAAGTATAACATGGAACTTCCTGCATGTTCAACCTTAAAGCTGCACCAGTTGGCAGAGTGCCTTCCCAGTCAGGTTATCTGGTAAAGATGGTACTTCACATTGTTACACTAACATACCACAGGCAAAGCCCCCTTGTTAAGCTTAAACGGTATTGTATTTTCCCAGAAAATTTGATATCCACATTATGACTTCTTTTCTTGAAGAAAACTAGGACCAACATTTATTTTTTGGCAAGGCAATGTGATCTAACTACAAGCTACCCCTAACTTTAGTTCCCATGCATTTACTTTGTAGTTTTGGTTGCTGTCATTTTAAGAAATATGAACATGTGTAGCCTTTTCTGGTACTTAAAGTTTTTGCACTTACTTGGGAGGGGATTTCTGAATCAAGCACATCTCAACGAGCTTTCCACCCCCATTGCCCTTGGCAGTTCAGTGGCTAAATTACTTGAATGTTCGGGCTGCAGTGAGCTCCCAGTCCTTTTCCTGTAGTAATGTATGTTGAAATAACTTAGCTGTCTCAGAGAAAAAGGTTATGTAAGGACTAATAGATGTGTTTTAGCTCATACCACTAAGAGGAACTGTGCAAAATTGACATTTCTGAAATGGAGCAAATGGGAAGCTGATCATCTTTCTCCTAGACTGTGTGGATTTGGTGTTTGTCGTCCAAGCACAATGCAGGAATGAAAAGAAGTAGCAATGAGCAGTCAGGTTAGATTCAGAGCTTTGAAATGTTGATCATGTGAACCGTATAGCATAAAAATAACTGGAAAGAAATGTTTCAGACTTGCTGTTGAAATTACTTGCTTTATAGAATCAAGCTTGAAAAAACAGGTGTTGTGAGAACTGGTTTTCAGCTAACACTAAGTATGATGTAATTTTCCTGAGGAAAAGCAAAAAACTTTATATCTGGTACATCATACCCTTGGCAAGGTAGGACATGCAGTTTTCTATTTTTACAATTTATTATTTGGACATTTGTATTCTGAACAATTCTTTCTGTAGTGCTTGTTCTGCATGGAGGCAAGAGTGAGTTTTTGGACTCCGCTGCAGGAATAAATTAAAGGGCTTTTAGAGACATGACAGATGTATAGAACAGCAATACAAGTATCTTTGTCACTGGCTAAATATGTAAATGAAACAGAATGCCCGAATTGATAGGCTTTTAGAACGGGGATATTTTCTCTCTTTTCTACTCTCAACATACCCTTATCATAGCAACTTATCTGGCCAAGGCAAGCCGTACTTTGCTTCCTGAAACCAGTCAACAAAGTTTTACGTGTTGATTAAAAAAATGTTGTTTTAAAAAAACTATGAATTGATGTTAGGGATAAGCTCAGCACTGTCACTGATCTACCATACTGCAGGCTATTGCACTGCCAGGCTGCAGCCAAAGGGGCTCCAGTAGGGTTTTTAAGTAAACTTGTGTTACTGCCTTTCTCCCACTACTGCAAACCATTTAACTTGGGATGTAAACTGATGTAGCCTGAGATAAGTGTGTCTAATTGTCAAAACTGGGGCCCGATGGACAGTTTCACCATGACTAAGCTGCAAAAAGCTAAATTGTATGTGATTCAAGACCCAAATATGTGTATATATACACACATGTAAGTTAGGGCTGTATCGCTATTGTTTTGTCCTTCCTTTCATTACACCTGGTTATGTTACAGTTCAATTCTCAGGTGTTGCAGAAAATCTACCTCTTTGGACTGTAGATGGAAATAACTGTGAAAAAAGTGATGCAGAAATCTAGTTTGTGCTAAACACACTGCTTTATTTTTACAACCCATGTCTGCTTTCATGAGGAAAAGTGATAAATGAACAGGCAGTCTTTGTTTTGCTTTTCAAAAACATTTTGTAGAGATTTTTCACTAATGTGAATCTGAAATTTTATCTACTCAATTCTGTATAGATTAAGTAAATAAGTATGCTTAATATATTGGAGTCTGAGTTTTTCTTTAACATCATACTCATGTCTTCTCTCTGAATTTGCTGAAACTGTATTTATTTTAAAAGTCAATAGTGAAAATTAAAAGATCTGAAATTTGATTTCAAGCGTATTGTTGAAGTGAGCTGCCCTGGGAGGGGGCTGTTCTGGGGTCGTGGCAGTTCCTGGTGGTATCTGGTGGGAGCAGCCCTGGGCAAGAGGTAAGTGGGTGCCGCACTCTGCTCACTTCACCTGGAATGTCTTAAGGTGAGGATCATTTGGACCATGAAGGGCAGGAGCTCTGGCTGAACCTGCCACTGCCTGCTTCGAATTCTGCTCATGTTTTGTACCCCAAAAATTTATCCATCATGATTTGGTTGAGTGCACTGTAAAAAAGTTGGGACTTTATGCTAAAAAATAAGATTTTCTAGTAAGTTCATCAAGTGCGCCACATTATGTCATACTGTGTGGGTTCATTGTTCCTAGTGTTACACTCCCTCCCAGTTTCCTAATACTGAAAAGTGTTCTATTTTCCTTTTTTGGTATATTTTCTAACATTTGGCAACTTCCCTAAACTGGGTTTTGTTTTGGAACTAGTTTTGAGTTTAGTTTTCCTTTGTCTGTTTTTTCTAGGTAACATTTGGAACTGTTCTACAACAACATACTCTGATGTGCTGTATGACTCTCTGAAGATAGTATTAATTTTTTAATTAAAAAAAATTTGTTAACTTGTTTGAAGGTACCTGTTGTATAAAAGGTGAGCAACACAGGTCCTAGCCCTGAGCCTTTTCTCGAGCTGTGCCAAGTATTTTGAAATTCGACTACACTGTCTGGTTTTAGTTGCTCTCTTCGTACTTCAAAGTATTCCTTTATATCTGAGACTTGTCTCCTCAAAGGTGCTGCCTCTGCTCCTGTGTAAACACCTCTTTCCCTCATTTCTTCCAGTGCATGCTGATACAGAAGTCAAATCTTAGTATTTCCTTGGATCTTTCCAGTCTTCCTAAGTTCCTTATGAGAACTGGTCAGATTTGCAACCTTTTGCTAGAGGGAAATTTGGTCGCAGTTAATAGCTGGGGATTTAGGCTTTTTCCTTTTTTTAATGGAGTGCTAAGTCTCTCCTACTAATGCACATGCAAACATGTACACACACATTTGAGCTGTACTTGTGAAGAGTAGGTCTGAGGGGAGAACCTCTTTCACCAGCTGCATTCTGAGCCCTCCAGGAACATGTGTTTCGTGTAGTCAGAGATACTTGGGTTTAGGCCTTTAGAAAGTTATTCCTCTCACATATTTTTTGTTCCTTTCTGGTTTGATTTTGTTTGGTTTGTTTGTAGTTTTTTTTAAATTTTGTTTTACGTTTAAATTTCTATAATTCCACCTTTTTCTTATTTAGACATTTCTGCTTGAAGGAAGGTTGTATTTCCTTCTAACAGCCTAACTCAGCCTCATCTAACTGTGCTAGCTTTTATAGATCTTGCTGACTCTGGCACCCATCTAGCCTGAACTTTTAAGTAATTTAAGAATACTGTGCTGCCCATGAAGACTTTTATTTTAATTTCCTTTAAAACTGTTTGTTATCTTTTAGCTTTGGGGTTGCATCTTGTTTTGGATTTCTTGTTCAAACAGGGATTTGGGCTGGGCCTGTCTGATGGACTGGGACACTTGAAGCAGGCCTTTGTGTAATTCCAGACTATGCCAAGAACACTGCTCCTACAGCTCTACTTCAAGAAAGTAGCCTCTTAGATCCTTTAGAAATTTAAATAGCCTGTTACATCTCATGATATTTCAAGCTGAGGAAATGAATTTAAGTCGCTCATTTTTAAACTAACCTGAATATAGCCGTGTGACAGATACTCCGTATTGGTGTAGTTCGCTATCACTTCCATCAAATTTATATCCTAGTGTGGAGGGTCAAATAACTACCTCAGTTCTGCCAAGTCCAAGGTGTGACACTGGTATTTAATCCATGTAATTTGTTGGAGTTGTGTGGTCAGTTTCTACTGCTTATACCTGTATTCATATAAAACCATTTGATCTTGGTCATGCTGCCTGTTTTATACATTCTGCTCATCAAAGCTTTTGCCAGCTTTGTGCATCTGCTGTTTCCTGCCAGGTAGTTACTGACTCTTCTGCTAACCCTTTTCTCCAGAATATGGATTTTATGCACTGTTGATACTTTTTAAAAGAGAAATCCATTGCCTTCTAAAGGGGAAGAATAGTTGAATTCTCAAAACCTGTTATCTGTGTTTGACTATGCTTGAACTGGGGGAAGCTTTGTATTTGAAATTCACAGGACACAAGCTGATGTTGAAAGAATTACAAAGAATCTACCCCACAAAATATCTCAGTGGCTGAAAACCAACCGGTCAAAGTGGGTGTTGATGGATAATGGCATAAACTGTGTGGCTACGTAGCAAAAATAACATGTTCTCACAAAGTTAATGTTCCTGAGGGTCTTGCATTTTGCAATAAAAGCAAATACAGTTCTTGGTACACAGTAAAGGAAAACCCCCAGCTTGCTTTTTGCCACACTGAAGCAAAATGCAGGAATGTTACACGCACTCTCAAGTTTGTTGTTGTATAGGTATCAGTCTTCCAAAATATTTCAGTATCAGTTACTCTTAATCCCTTGCGCAGCTCCTCACCAATACTTCTGTCAGGTCTATGTTTAGAGGAGTTGGTGATGCAAACCATCCCATTCTTAGGGAAGAGCAGGAGCAAAAATTTGTGATGCACACTAGTAATGGCCCTTGGCTTTATTAGCAATAAAAGACCCCTCTGCTACAGTGCTGCTGCTCTGCAGAAGTACTGGTGTGGTCTGACAAGAACCCGGCTGAAGATTTTTATCTTTCAACTTCCAGAAAAATGTGTCTGTTGAAATAAAACAGCTGGTTTAAAATACAGTTCATAGTTTCACTATCATTCATGCTGTATTTCAGTACAAAGAGGAAAGAATTTAGATTTCCTTGGTGTAGGCTGAAAACCCTGGAGAGAAAAAATACTGGAAAATTGCATCAACTGCATAGGTGTTGAGAATAAGTGGGGAAGCCACTCTAAACTGGCAATTTTTCAGTTTTCATTACCTTCTGTAGTTTTTGTTATACCTGGTCTTCTGGGAACAATACAAAAAAGATAGCTCTCAAAACTGTTCCCTTGAAAAGAAAGGCCAGTGGATGGAAAGTCTGATGGTGCTTCCTTTCCCCAGCACGTATGAAGCAGCAGGAATTAACTCATTAAGTATACTCCAGAAGTGCTGTGTAAGCACACCTAAAAGAACTCTTGTCTAAGCAATAAATAAATATCTTGCTGGAGCCATTGTTCAGGTTGACTGTTCTATTACTTTTCTTTCTTTAAACTTCAACTTCTATTATGTTTACTACTACCAAACAGCAGTGCATAAGTAGTTTTCTAGTTCCTGTGGGAGGCAACAGCTTTTAAAATTAAAATCTTACAGCATACAGCATATAGACTTCAACATGATGATCTTCCAGTGTTTCAGAAACATGCCACTCAGGCATTAAAAAGAATTTAAAAACTACTTGCAAATTAAAAACTGTATTGGTCCCAGCACTGCATTCTCAATAACAAAACACTTCTAGCCAATAAGCTGTAGACTCCCCTAATTAAATACTGGCTGCAGGACTGAGCCACTTTAGAGAGGCCTGAAAACGATTGGTCTGAGGTTGCTGCTAATGAAGGCAGCTGTGTGAACACAGGTTTGGAGAAAGACAATCCAGACTTGGGAAAAAGAAAGTGCAGAGGTTGGATTTATTACTGCACTTTGAAATGCAGGTATAGATGCATTAAAGATAATGAAATTATGCTCTCATTTTGTTCCCTTATTAATTATCCCATCCTTTCAGCTGTAAGAGCAGGCACTGACTGCATCCTTGGGCCCCAGGTGGCTGCTTCTCTGTGCTCAAGAGGGAAATAGGGCTTTGTGAGACATTCAAGGTACCACCAGTCAGTAACCCCTCCAGATCCATATCTGAGCTCTTAGTGTTTCAGTAAAGAAAATCATGAACAGTGGCAAACTTTCCAGTCAGTGTCAAAGAGGGACTTTTCACAAGCACAGGGAGTGATAACGGGTAATGACTTTAAATTCCAAATGGTAGATTTAGATTAGATATTAGGAAGAAATTCTTCACTGTGAGGGCAGTGAGGTACTGGAACAGGTTGCCCAAAGAAGCTGTGGCTGTCTTATCTTGAAGCCCCATCTGTGGAACTGTTCAAGGACAGGTTGGATGGGGCTTGGAATAACCTGGTCTAGTGGAAGGTGTCCTTGCCCATGGCAGGGGGGTTGGCAAACCAAACCCATATTTAAAGAATGCATTAATTTCCATTTCCTGTGCATGGCATTTTAGTGTTTGCACACCCAGAATACCAGCAGGACCAAAGCACAGTTATTCAAGCAGTGGCCAAGGTGTCCTTTGGCAGGTTTGAGCTTTAATGCTCTTTAGCACATCCTGTCCACTCGTCACCTGCCTGCTGAACTCCAACAGCACCTTAGCATTCCAGAGGAATATTCAAGCTCTTTTGCACCTACCTGCATCACTTTAATAGGAACCATTCTTGAAAAAGGTGTGGAGAGCCAAGTCCATGCATGGTGACCCAGTGACTACAAAGCAGGGGCAGCCCTGGTAACAGCAGGCAGGGATTAAGAAAAAGTAGCATAAGAAAAGCAAGAAGAGCAATGCAGTTGCTACAGTCCACTTTCCCCTTCCCATTCAGTTAGAGAGGCAGTAAAAGACTGTAGTGAACAACCCCAACCATATTTCACACACAAAACTGTACTCTGTATGCTGGTGCCAAGCAGCCAGGTTGCCTCGAAGTGAGCACTGAAGAGGACCAGCAGCAGGGAGGGGTCATGTCATAGAGCACTGCTCTATCTGCACCAGGAGGAGCCACCACCATGCTCTTGGGGAATATATCTGTTTTTCCAGAAACTTGGGCCATTGACATCTTCATTACCTGCTTTTTAAGAGCTGTGTGTGTCAGAATGATTGTCAAAAGAATGTAGGGCCTGACCAGAAATCACCTCTGAATTCAGTGTTTAATGCTTATCATGTGCTGTCACACTTGCATTTCCCCAGCAGGGCGGGGGAGAGAACAGGAAGAAAATTCCCTGGGTACAGCTGGAGGAGTTCCAGAGGTGGGTGAGGGAAGAATGAAACCGCTTGCCCCCTCCCTGACACAGGTCAGTGCCCTGCCACCATCCACGCAATGGCCACCACGAAAGGCCCTCTTCACCTTCCTCCACCCATTTTATTGCTGAGTATGGCCTAAAGTAAGGAGTATCCATTTGGCCAGTTGGGGTCAGCTGTCCCAGCTGTGTCCCCTCCCCAGCTCATGCCCCTTCCCCCCAGCCTACACAGTCGGCAAGCACTGCCCAGCAAGAGCCAAAGCACAGGTGCCTTATCCACACCATTCCAGCCATAAATCCAAACCACAGCCCCCAGCACCACAGCACTGCTCAGACACACCTGCACTCCATCCTCCATCCCAGTCAGAGCCAGCACAGGCAGCTTCAGATATGCAGCTTAAGCCCAGTAGTCTACTAACTTGTTACAGTCCCAGTGGAGAGGAGAGCAAGGTATCACATTTTCAGTATCAGTCACCACAGTCATCTTTTTTTTTTTTTTATTTTCAGCCTGAGCAGAAAGATCAGGACAGCCAATTCATTTAATTAAGGTCTTAAGTAGCTAAGAGCTGTAAACTCCACTTAGACACTTAGATTTGTCTGGCAGCTCCCAACATAATCCAGTACCTGTCTGTAGATCCGTGATAAATATGGAGAAATTTTGCTTCTATACAGGCAAAATTCTTGAGCTGTTCAATCAGTCTGAGGTTTATAAGCAAACTGTGTGTTTGTCTTGTATTTGTTCAGACACTCATGTGTCAGTTTAGGCAACTGTCCAATTGTCTCACTTAAAAAATTCAACAGGAAGGCTCTACCCACCAAGCACAGGTGACACAAATTCACTGAGAGGGCACTGGCACTGTGGCATTTAAGAAAATTATAAAGGACAGTGCTTTTACCACCACCCAAAAAAACTCACACAACACACACACACGTACCCCACCCCCCCATCAAAACAAACAAACTCCAACTACTAATCACCCAAACACAAAGAAGTTACTTGAGTCTGCTCAAGATTTATACTTGAACTTTACAGGAGATCTACTGGCTCTCCACATGGATTCCCTAAACCTCCTCCTATACTCATTCCCTTCATGAAGGAATCAAGTTATCTATTCCATTTTTTTTTCATGAATACAACTCTAATCTTCCCAGACCTAATTGTGAGCTAATTTATAAAGAGAAAAATTCGTAACTTTATCACCAGGCAGCAATTAAAATTCTATTCTATTATTGAATGAAAGAAGACATTCAACTTATGCCAGTGGACATGAAACACACCAAATTTTTTTAATATTTTATTTATGCAAAACCAATCCAAAAGTGGTGTGTAAAAGTGAAAAGCTCTTTTTACATATTAATAAAAAGGGTTTTTTTATACAGTTTCTATGTGTGAAGAGTGAGGATTTGACCATTTTATTTACTGGAACCCACTAAGTTTGTTTAAAAATACAGACATAGGTATTAAACCATTCTTATTTTCTCTAAAGCTAATTGCTGTACAGTATACAACAGCTCAAGGTGCCCACATAACCAAGGGTATCCCATCACAACTTGATTATACAAGCTTTTTGCTTAATCTGATTAGGAATATTCTTGTTTTGATGCAATGCTTCTGCCCAGTGATTGTGGGTTTTTTTCATTTGGTATTTGGTTTTGGGTTTTTTTTTTCAGGGCTTTATTTTATGTATACAGTAGTTGAATTATAATTACTATGTCATTCCCAGTAGTTCCTTTAAGAAGAAAAGTTACATTCCTTGAGCTTCCAGTTCGGCTGCTGTTATATCTGGTTCTTCATCATTGTAAATGTTTTCTGCCTGAAGTCACAAAACATTACATTACAAGAGATACATACAATTGTTTTTAAACAATCTTCTACACTTCACATAGAAAAAACCCTTGATAACACCAAGGTGACACAGCCATCATCCCCTCCTTGAAAGGACTTACTCCCTGCCCTTTCTTAAAGGGCAGCCAAATTTAGGAATGTGCACACAAGTAGCTACATTTTGGTGGTTGCCTTCTTGCACTGGTCCATTTCAACAGCAAAAGCAGTAACCATTTAACCACTAGCCCTATTATGAGTATTTTATTTGGACTTATTTCAACCTCAGTCTTGACACACAAAACAAGAACAGGTAATAAAAAACAGAAGCCTGACCTGTGACCCTGACATGTTTAAGTCTGTTACAGTTTTTAAACTCAAATTATTCCCAAATTACTTTATTCCCATTTATTCCACATATCTGGGGATTTAAAAGGCATCCTGCTTTACAGCCAACATATGGGGGAGGGGGACAGCAAGAGTAAGTCTTGGCTAATATTGGATATAAGTTTGCAACTGCTTTATTAAGAATAAATCTTAATATTAATTAGTACTGAGGACTTGGAATCAAGAATTAACCCGCAGTTGCTTTTATTCAAGCTGTTTTAGTCTTGGTTTTCTTTTTAAAGTCTTACACTGTTTGATTACATCAAGAAGTATATGGCACAGACAACTTTCAGTCCTTGAAGGCACAAGCTGCCCTAAGAAGAACAAGCCTTTTCAGTTTCATTTGTACAACAAGCTTCAGAGCAACTCAAGAGCTGTTGTGACACTCACCATTTGCCATATCTGCATTATGTTGTCCTCTGACACAGAACAGATTACCCAAGGCTCATTGGGATTCCAACTGAAGTCTGAAATTTTGGCAGTGTGTCCTCCATGAATAAACTGTTAAAAAAACCCCCATAAGCTTCAGTAAGCCATTTCAACTCTAGAGAAATCTGTTAAAACCCAGGATTCTTAGGTCAAATTCATCATGCTAACGACTACACAAAGAAAAACTTGCTATAAGAGATTCACAACAGACACAAGGAAGGTGTGTGTTCAACTGCTTCCCATTCACTGCTTATGGACACAGATGCAGTTGCTGAGACAGCATTTGAGATAACAGTTCCTATTATTACAGAAACAACTGACATCCTCAAAATGGTCTCTCTTCACACAGGGCTGGGCTGTGAAATCCAGCCATATTTCACTCTGATTCTCTCTAAGAGCACTTACAGAATCACACAAGGAATGGGGAAACCTTCAGAACTGAACAGAGGAAGCTTATAGCAAATTAGAGCAATGAACTGGAAACCAGGGAGATGAAAAGATTTATGAACAGCTGCAGTTTTAGCAGCACAGTGACAAGACATCTCACTGCCACACAGGATGTCAGCACACTGAAACCTGAACAAAAGAGTACCAGCAGCTCAGGAGGCCCATCTTCTGCATCCTCTGCAGACTGCTCTTCTCCAATTTTACTGTAAGAAAATAGTTTATACTTTTTATTAAAATGACAATTGCATTCTCTATCAGCTTAACTGAACAATTCCTGACCTTTGTTTCCCGTATTTGCAATCAGTTTTTCTCACTGTGAAGTAACTGTAAGTATCAGGTATAAAACATCAACTGTCTGTCACTGTCATTACTGAAATGGAATCTTAACACATGAAGCACATGGAGGCAAAAATCACTCATTGATGTGATGCCTAAAGATTTTTAGCCTTTTTCATATTTGTAGATTTTTAATATATGGTTGTATGATTTCTAGTACTTTTCCTGCACTCTCTCACATTTAAGAATAATTAGCTAACCCTTTCTAACACATTCCTGAAATTCTGTTTAGTCTTATTCTTAAGAACAGAATTTCTGACAAGGACATCTTGTTTTCCACCAGAATGTGAGAGAGATAACAAGAAACAAGGCAAAGAAACCTCTGGACCAACTCCAAAGGGGCAGATCCAAGGGTGGGTTATTGGGCCAACTGATCTCCTGTTGGATGTACCTGCTAGATACAATAATTAATTAACCTTTTAAAATTGGAGAAATCCTTTATCACACATAGCCGTATTTCTGCACCTGAAAGCTTTCATTAAAGAACTGCTTTTTATCCTACCACTTTAATACTGTTTCAAGTTTTGTCTTTTGAATCTAGGCAACAAGTGGACAACAGAAAACAATGCTATTAGCAAGAAAGCTTGATAGAGAAGTTAACTTTAGATGTACTGTGCTGTTTCTATTTATACCCAAAAGACCAGGCCTGAGGTAAGCAAGGAAGGCTAAAGAACAGCACAAAGCAAACCTGTCAAATAATGCAGGCCTTTTTTTTTAACCACCTGTTCACATATACTAACAGAAAGGAATTGCTCCTCACCTCAGATCCCATATGTTAAGACGACGATCAGTACCACTTGAAGCAAGAATGGTTTCATTATGAGGAGACCAGTGAACCTATTGAAAGAAAACAGCTTCAGTGGAGCAGTTACTGATTTCTAAAGCATATCCTGAATAACCAGCATCCTGGCCACTAATTTTTAACTATACTCTGTAAATAAGTTTCTTCCAGCACAGAGGATATCCAGCAGCTCAGACAAACTGCTTTGAAGTCCTAAGATTTTTTATACTGAACAGACAACATTACTTCACTGTTACAGATTTACCACATTTTGTTAAATTTGTCTCAAAATCACTGTTACTTGCACCTAATTAAAAAGGCAGAGTTCACAAAATTAGGTTTGAACCCAAATCCTCTCTGCAGCACATTACTTTAGAGAAACTTTCTACTTGTACTAAAGATACTTGTGAACACCCACTATCTTTTTAGCAGTAAGTTGCTGACTACTTGCTTCAAAGTCAGGTGGTGGGGAAAGGTAAAAATAAACTACATGGTACTGTCTGTAATTGTCAAACTCAACACAGTGAATTTTTGTTCAACAGATTTATTTATGTTGCAAGAACACAAATCTACACGTTCTTGTCCAAGCCAGTACTCTTCTTGGGTTTTTTCTACAGGTTGTGAGTAGTTTACCCACCTGAAAAATCTCATCCTTATGAGACTCAAAAGAATGGAGTTTCAGCTTTAAGTTTCGAAGATCCCACAGAGCCACCGTCTGGGAGACACAAGTAACAAGAAATTGGTTTTACTATAATGGCCTTCATCTGCACTACTTAGGAATGTAAAGTACACACAAATAAAAACCTTGTCAGCGGAGCCAGTTGCCAGAATGAACTCGCTGTACGGATTGAAGGACAGACAGTTGACCTCAGCTGTGTGAGCATCTACGGAGTGACTTGGCTTGGACGTGGCATTACATCTTGTGTCCCAACTGTGGCAGTGAAGGGTTTGGGGCAGGGAGAAAAGAGGTAAAGCAAACAAACGTAAGTTTTTACAGGAGGTTCTTTTTCACTACAGCTTTTATTACTAAACCCAACTCTGAAGCTACAGTTTTCATTCCAAAACCTTCAGTATTTTGTGTCTGTTGTACATGAGCAGCTTGCACCAGGAAACTGACATACACATTAGTTACACCTTCTTTACAAGTGATGTGAACACATTAAATGGCATGTAAATTTCAGTGATTCTGCACCATCAGTGTAGCTGACTGCCATTAAGAGCTATATGAAATCACTCAAAAATTCAGACCTTTTTTTAATCCAAGTGCTGTGGACTGGGTCCACTGGCAGTGATGCCGTTTTGGTTTTTAATCTTTTTTTCTTTTATGTATTCTCTGTATTCTTTACATATATATTTGTAGCCTATTGTATTAGTGGCTAGTTTTCCTAGTAGTTTTCCATGCCCTTTCACTAGGCAGAAAGAAAAAATATATTCCAAGGGCCCCTATCCTATCTTGGTTCCCTCTGGCTACCAAGGTGGAAAACAGCTTGTTGAGACACATTTTCATAAACAAAGTACAGCTAGTACCAAGGGGGGTGCTCCAGAGAAGGGGTTTGACCTGGGGGAGGAATTGCATCACCACTCGTCCTCCTAATTGGTGCTTTTTGGTCAATTATACTGATTTACTAAACTTATAGAACTGTATGCATCCCTGTGGGGGGTGGACTCGTGTGGACATTCTTCCATAACTGCCCCAGAGGCCTCCAATAAAGATCCACTTCTATATTATCTCCCATACTAATATTATCTTGAAAGTGTGTGTTGTTTCATTTGTAGGTTGATAAATGCATCAGCAGGACACAGCAGGCCCTACCCAAAAACCTCCTAACTTACATCATAAGCTTCTGATCATCTGCCACGGATCCAAACAGAGACTCATGGAGCAGGTGCCATGCCACGTCTTCCACTACTGCAGAGTGCCCGGTAAAGATGGCTTTTGCATCAACAACCTTGCCTTCTTTGGGTTCAGCATTTACATCCCATAAACACACTGTCTGTAAATAAGCCACATTCGACTGAAATGCAGACTCGGATTGTATCATCTTTCAAATAAATAATCAATCACACTCTATGTATAAAGAGATGACAGTCCTGAAGCAGTTCTTTACTTTTGAAAAAAACCACTTATTATGGCATAAATGAGAGCTAAGTTATCTATCAGTTTTCCACAAGTTCAAGGACCAAGGATTAATTAATTAATTAATTAGTAGTCGCAAAAGCAACTTACACTTTTAAAGCCCACGAAGAAATTTATAAGCTATTAGTTATTGATCTTTTAGAGTCTTACTAATTTATGGTCTTGACCCAAGCCAGTTTAAAGGGTTTCTTCCAGCAGACAACTATAAAAACATTCTGTTCTTACATCAAGAACCTTAAAAAGAACTTGCTGATTACAGCCTAAAGCCAACTGATAGTCTTTAGAAATGTAATTACAAAATGTGACAGCTTCCCTACATAACAATACACAGCTGCACTAAGACAGATTTTCTCCAATTTTCTACTACAGCATAAATTAGGAAAAGTTGGGTGTTTTTAAATAGGGGAAAAGACATGTTTTTTACATGATCATCTGATGCACTAAGAAGATGTCCACTCAAATTTGAGTTCCATGACAAGCCATAGCCTTCCTTCTGGTGTCCTCTTAATCTAAGGTCAGGATTACACTCTCCACTTGGGTCTGAAAGACAGAAAATTCCTTCCATTTAGCATCTCCTCGCACATCAATCCATAGGAGCATCATTATCACCCCAGTACTTTGTTTCTGTTGCAATAATTATATTTTATATATGAACCTCTTCAGAGAGTGCTGCTTCTACCAGGACACTCTTACAAAAGTGAGCATAACCACTCAGTGGCAGTTAAAGTCATTGAAGATATGGGCCTTCTCTTTTGGATTCCAGAGCCCAGCAACTCTCTCCCAATCCCAGTCAAACACAAGTTTACCCCTCTCTGACATGAGGCATTGCGCTTAGCTCCAAGGAGTCTGACTCACCTGGTTTTGAAGGATGTTTAGTGTAGTCAAACACCAGCACATCAGCAGAGGGTGTTTTTGTCGCAATGATGTGGGGATTCTGCGGCATGTAGCGGGCACGGTTCACTTCGCCCTCATGGTTAATTTTAATCTCTATCTCAATTTTGCCAGTCACGGATCCAAAGCCACCAAATTCTACAGTTGTCAGAAAAATGTCAGTTTAACACATCCATTATTTTAGACTATTGAAACAGCATTTCACAGCATCTTCCCTACTCCAAGAAACAGTGGGAGCACATTACTAAACACAAGCAAAGACCAGGAAAGACTCACACCATGTAACACAATAGCATTAACACTTTTGATACTTGGAATCCTCTTTCAGAGGTTTAGTCTTTATTTGAAGTAGGTGTCTACCAGTTTTTACAGTAACTGTGAGAGCTGGTAGAAATTCTAGTAGGGATTGTATATCATAATGTTACGTAAGCTCTTCTGAAACAAAAAGTTTCCTCTTTTTAGTTGTCTAAAATTAGTGTGGATTGGTAAGTATATGTCCACTTTAGTATTTAACAGAAAGTTAGAATATCATTATCAGAACAACTGAAAGCAGTAATGATACTGCTCAAACAGAACCTAAGAATGCTGCATGCCCACCTCCTTTGTCACTGTCATACTGCAAAGCATCAAACCGATCATCATTGGGAATCTGGACTCTGGCAACAACCAGGTGGTTCTGTTCATCAGACGTGTGTGTTCCCAAAACCAGCCAGTGCAGAGCATAATCCTTTCCTTCTGGCCTGTTTAGAATAATAAATGTTGGAATAAAATTATGCGCTCAGTTCTAGAAGTTCCATAGCTTGCATCAATAACCCTGAAGATCCAAACCTCTTCAGGGAGCTAGAAAAGAGACATTCCATAAGAGATACTCCCCTTTGTTGCAGACTTGTGCAATAAAGCAAACTGGACTCTGCCATGAGCAAGCCAAAGACACAACCAGCAAGGCTCAAGCGACAATACAAGCCAGTAAACATTGCCACTGAGGCTTGAAGGGGACAGTTACAGTTTGCACAGCAGTTAAAGGTGACACTAATACCTACTTCCGTCTGATTTCCCTAGAGTCTCACAGTATTGATTTAGGAAACAATCAATACTCCTTTCCATAAAACATAAATCCTGAGAGGACAAGTGGCAACCTATTTTAGTTACTTCTCTTAGAAGCTTTTAACAGTTATCTTAACAAATTTCTCTTCTGGTGGTTGAATGCAACACTTAGTTAAGTGAACAGCTAGGCGGATGATGCCTTTCACCTCTGAAAGGACAAATCTGAGCAGTCAAAACCAAGCAACCTCTGCATTCTTGGATGCAACAAACTAATTATGTTGCCTGAATCCAAGCAATCTGGAATCATTTGGGTAATCATAAACTACCACAGGTATTACTACACCACTTCCAAGTGTAGAAGGGGAAAAATACAAAACCAAACAAGAAACACACAATGCACATGCACTTACTTGCATCAGGAATAGGTGTCCCATCATGTCAGGTGCCATACAAAGAGGCAGTCCTTGCCTGAAATGGCTTACATATTTTGACACTGGATAATTGGAAATACCAGCTTTTAAACTGAATATTAAGTCAATCTGCAAAATACGAGGCAAGCAGAAGTGTTCCTCATAAGGGCTCCACACCCTCAAATCCCCATTTCATTTTCTCCATGCCATGACTAGTTAGCTCACATCTCTCAATATCATCCCCAAACACTCTGGTACACCAAATGAAGTGATCATTTAACCAACACATAAAACACTCCATATGTAAGAAGGAACTTTACAGAAGAAAGTGACCATATTCTGATAACTGCATGAAGCTTACACAAAGGATATTTAAAAACCTACCTAAATCCACACTACACCAGTCCCTGTCCACTACCTCAGTGGAGCCCTGAGTTGTTACTGCAACAATTTAAGTTCTGTAGTAGCTGGCACACGAACAGATTCCATCCGCATCTTCATGATTCTTTAAGAAATTAAACTGAGCCAGATTTTTTCAGGGGGACTTGGAAGAATGGGAAATTTCAATACATGAGTTCAACAATGAACCAGGGACAAAAACAGAAAGTGAAGAAGCAGTTTTAGAATATTCTCTTAAGTCCAGACTTAAAAGAGAACAAGTTTATACTACAGTATAGATACTATAGCTTGGACAGAAGAGTATGTATGGTGCACATGAGGACAAACAGTCTTTAAGAGTGAGCTAATTTAGTAGACAGATTTCTCGATCAGAACTAACTACAGATAAGCACTAGATCTCTTGTTTGGAAATAAATTGAGAAAGACTTCTGTGTTCTGCTAGGCTAATCTAGACTTCTGTGAAGTAGCAACTTGTGATCTTTTTCCTCGATGCTTCTGCACACCCGAAGGGTTTTTTAAGCCGTAAGCAAAATAAAGAGCTACAAGCTCATAAAGAAAAGTCTAACCCAAATTATTCACATCTTGCATGGTTTTTATCCTCAAGTTACTCATCCTCAGCACACACGGTTAACAGAAAAGGAGCTGTGCGCCTCTCCGGCCTCTCCTCCCGTCTCTCACCTGGTCACATCAGGCAGCCACTGCACCGTGAGGCTGGGCCACTCCAGGGCGTGTGTCATCACCAGGTCGTACAAGAAGGGGGTGTTTTTCTTCCAGACCTTGTACTCCTCACTGATGACACGCTCCTCCACCGTGTCCTCCAGCACTGCAGGAAGGGAAGGGATGAACCGAGAGTGGAGGGGGGTAAAGGGCAGCGCAGCCCCGGCCGAGGCTCTACCGGGGCGGGGACGGGGCAGAAGCGGGGGTCCCGCAAGGCCCCCGGGGACAGCCGGCGGGACGAAAACTGCAGCGGGCCATCCCCGCTCCCAGCTCGCGCGGAAGCTCCTCGGGGAGGAATCCCGGAGCGCCCAGCTCCGCTCCGCCATGCCCGGGCACACGCACCCTCACACCCCACCGCCCGGCCGGGGACAGGGGGAGGGGTTCCTACCGTCCTTGCTCGCCATGTCGGGCGAGACGCGGCCCCGCGAAGGAGCTGAGGCGGCGGCAGCGAGCGGAGGAGGCGGGAAGAAGCGGAGGAGGCAGGAAAGGAGGGAGAGAGCGCCCACGGGAGTCCCTGGAAAGGCGAGTGGGCGGGAAGGAGAAGGGGCGGGGGTGCGCGGGGACCTCTGCGGCCGCGGGGCGGCCCCGGCTCTGAGGAAACTCAGCCCCGAAAAGGCGGCCCGGCTGCGGCGGGGCGGCGAGAAGGCGAGGAGGGGCCGCGAGAAGGCGAAGGCCAGGAGGGGCCGCGGGAGGGCCAGGAGGGGCCGCGGGAGGGCCAGGAGGGGCCGCGGGAGGGCCAGGAGGGGCCGCGGGAGGGCGAAGGTGGCTGGGGCGCGCTGTGGCCGCGAGGTGGGGCTGTGGGTAAAGCAGCGCCACCGAGGCCACCTCTGTTAAGTATGTCTTACCTAATGAGCCCTAAATCACTTTAAAAACTTGGATTTTAGTCCCACTTTGCAACTAGAAATGATAGAATCATTGAATCGCAGAGCGGTTTGGGTTGGAAGGGACCTTAAAGATCAGCTCGTTCCAGCTCCCTTGTTGGGCAGGGATGCCTTCCACTAGACTAGGGAAGTAAATCTGTAAGTAAAATTGGTTACAGTGGCCACAGCTGAATAGTTACTGTTAGTTACTGTTTTTTCAGCAATGGTGCTGAATATTGCTTAATTTTCTAGAAGAAATGTTTGAGCTGTATTTTAGTTGCAGTTTTGGCATAGAAGGAACTGAACTGCATCGCTGAACTGTCAGACACACAGGATCAGTCAGTGTTACCAGAGTTTTAAATTCTATTGCTCTCTAACGGGGTCAGTGATGGTGTCTCACACTCTGGCAAGTGGCATGGCTTTGTTTGAGCAGCCACGTACAAATTAAACGTATGGCCCTACCACTGTCCAAATCAAACATACAGCCTTACCACCATGCCTGCCCAGCCTTGCTGATCTCTTCTTTCAGCTATCAGGATGCAAAAGATTGTTCAAGGCCAGCCAGATGGAGCTCTGAGCAACCTCGTCTAGTGGAAGGTGTCCCTGCCCTGGTCAAAGGCATTGTAACTACATGATCTTTAAGGTCCCTTCCAGCTCAAACCATTCTGTGATTCTATTATTTAATTTAACTGCTTTGAATTCATCTTAAATGAACAGTGCATGCCTCAACCAGGGTAGATCTTTCTGCCAGCTAGTAACACTTTCCAGCACAATAATGGAAATAGAGGCAGTTAAGAATCAGGTTGGATTCTACCAAATGTCCCTAAAGATTCAAAGGAACTTTTTGGTCTCCAAATAGCATGTGTTTTCTTGCCATGTTGTGACTTACAGTCTGAAGATGTATCCTTACTTCAGTGTTAAACTCACAAAGATGAGTTCTGTATCACTAAGGCTCATATACCTGGAGTCTCAGAAGGGAAGGAAATCAGCTCTGAAGTCGAGCTCACTGTGCTCAGCTACAGATGGTGGCAGGAGAGAGAGGGAAACTGCCAAAAAATAGCTGGAATTTAATTTTAATTTCCCCTCTGTGAGGACTCTGCATTGATGGAGCCTTCTAGGGTCTGAACACCAGGTTTTCAAACAAGGAATCCACCAGTTATGGAAAATGTTTATGTCTAGCAAAGGCAGGAGACTCTGAGGCTGGTAACAGCAGCCAAAGGTTGTAGCATGGGAATCATGGAATAAGATTGAGGAAGGCAGCCAGCTCCTCCAACTGGAAGCTTTCCCTAATAAACTATTGCTTTTCTGACCAGAGAGTTAAAAACCAGAAATCTTCCAGTGAAGTTAAATAAGTATATAGTAATCTTCTCCTTTACCTGCACTGATTGGAATTATACCTATGCATGGCTTACTTATTTAGAATGAGAATCTTGTTAAATTGCATGGAAGCTGTACAGTAGTCAGCTCCATAGGAGTGCACGACTTAACACAGACACAGGGCCTTGTCCTGCCAGATGTGGCACCAGTTTCCCTTTGGCACTGCTTACTCGATGCTTTGGTGTTTGCTGCCAAGTATGTGTCTACTCCTACAAAGTGCCGAGGCCTTCCTAAAACATTTTCACAGTGAAGACTGAACCTTTTAGAGCCTGTGTGTTGTTATAGAGTGTTGATCACTTAAACCTCAGATAATGGCTTTGAGTGACCTCTGTTAGCTCTCACTGAAGGGTGATTACATGCCCCCTTGAAAGATTAAGCATATAGTAGCACTTGGGTGGGATGTTCTTTGTGATTTTGCTGTAAACAGCAGTATTTGCAGCCACAGCTTACCTGGAATATGATAGGGAAAATGTGAATTAGTTTTGAAAAATGATGGACAAAATTGTTCTTCAATAATGTCATGTCATGGCTTGGCTGAACTATAAGTGAAGAATTGCTCCCCAACCCTCCACAAATTTTTGCTAACTCTGTTTAGGATCTGGAAATCAAGTTGGATTGTAATAGGTTCCAGAACTAGTACTAGCTTTGGTGAACAAAACCTGTCACATCTAAATGTCAAAATAGTTGTTAAGTGACTGGCACAATTCTCTTCTCCTTGTTAGCAATTACACTTGCACACAACCACATTTTCTTTTCTAAGTCTGTGCACCAAAAATCCTGTTATTAAGTGCTCTTCCCCCATTGAGATTATCATGGGAGAGACAATTTCTAACACTACATCTATCAAAGACAGCACATCATCGACTCTTACGTTGGTTATTTGCAATTCATTGGCGTGGTCATATCTGTGACCACACATCTAAAACGTATCCTTTGATTCCCACACTTTGTAAGGAAAGCAATTACCCAAGGCAGTTCATCATTTGCAGTATGTGTAAAATGTACCATAAATTAGTTCTGAAGTGAAAGAGTGACTTGAATCATAAGCTTTATTTTTATTAAGCTGTACTTCTTTCAAACCTAAGCATCAAATGCTGCATGTTCATTGCAGTAAAAACCCACCATCTCCTGCATCCTCAATTGTATGTGCTGCATTGTGCTTCAAATTGCAGATATATTTATGAAGAATTATATGCATTTGTTAATTTTAACTTGAAGACATGTATGCTGATTTATTATTCTGCAAAGAATTAGCTGGTTTGCTGTTGCTTCTGTCTCTTATATATTATGCAGAGGTGATGGATGTTCTTAGCATAACTCAGCAAGTAGGTGTAGGTATTAATGTGAATGACCATCTCAGTCAGAAAACTGTGGAAGGTTAAACAAGTTTGCACAAAACCTCAAAATTGCCCATTGGAAAAGTAAAATAGCAGCCTCAACAGTTATTACTCTTTAATATATTTGCTGTCATTGCATAGTCTCAGTAGCCTGTTTGGAATAAAGTATCATTTTCTTAAAACATGTAGATAAGAAAAGCACACTTTATTTTAATTGATGCAAACATTCACTCAGAATTTCTTGAAATGTGACCGTATTTATTTTCCCCACTGCTGATCCAATATTTCTTTTTATTTATGCAGAAATTATCATCTCTCCAGTATCAATCACACCTAACCTGCTATCACAAAAAATGTTGAGCTGCAGCCATGTCTTGGACATGTTCTCTGTGACACGCAGGTTGGGATTTGTCTAATGACAGCACATCTCCGATGGTTCACTTCTAAATAGCCCTGGCTGTGTTTTATCCTGATGTGCAACATCTCTGTGCTGCACAGCCATGTGCAAATGGCAGCTTTTGCTTTGCATTGAATAAAGAGCATTTATGGGAATATCAGTACTTAGAGGAAAGCATGACTCACTGGGATTATATCCAGTGCTGTAGACAAATACGCCTCTTGCACCTTCTAGGTGGCATTGTTCCCACTATTGGGATGCTCCAGTGGGAACTTGTGAGCTACAGGGTTTGGATAACTAGCACTGTTTGTCACATTTGCAGCTAACTGCTGTAGATTGTATTGAATTTCAAGCTGAAAATGAGAGGAAATCCTATGGCAGTCTTGTGGATTCCTTCAGTATTCAGGAATATATGGTATTTTACCTTTGAAGTAAGTATATTTATTCTGTAAGGTACAAACCAAGCTTGTTCTCATATAACAAGTCCGTCCTTCACCTCCCAAAGTAGCACTGCACGAAGCTAAGACTAATTCAACCCTGCTGAACACTTTTTTTGTTGCTTGCATGGACATGGCAATATTCCCTCAACAACTGGGCTTGCTGGGCTATTTCTGTGCACTGTGTTATTTGTTTAGCATTTTATATGCTTTTTAAAAAAATAATTCCATGTAGAATAGAAGGTAGATTTATTTGAGAAATAGATATCAACATTTACATAACTGACTTGGTACACTTTCATCAATTTTGCACAGAGTACTGAAACTGGTTGAATTACAGAAGAGCAGGGAAATATGTGAGTAGTTTTTAACAGGTCATCTTATGAAACAGTGCTGCAATATGTGCTGTTTGGCATGCTATATATTTCCAATATGTGTTTTCATTGTATAGTCTGCTGTAACACTGCAGCCTCCGCCCTGGACGGGTTATTGCCCATATGTGGAGTCGCAGACCTGTAGGGTATTAAAAGAAATGGCAGAGAGTATTTTGCTCAGCAGAAAATACTTTGGCTTTTGAAAGATGTTGCAGATGTGCAAATTTGTACAACAAACAATCTATTTTCCTGGAAGTACGGAGGCTTAAATTAATGCCAACAGGGAGATTTTCAATAAAATGGAAGGAGAATTCTGACTTCTGAAGCTTCCAGCACTTGACTTAATGGAGTTACTTGTTGCTTGTTGCCTTGGCCTCCCTCTTTGTGATCTTGGAGGAACTTGGGGAGCAGGAATTGGGTAGTTCCAAGCCTGTGTCTGGGTCACAGGAATCAGAGGAGACTGTAATCCAGACACTGCTGTTTTCAGTTATATGGAAAGGAGTCGAGGCAAACTGCCGCTCTCAATGATGTGCCGAAGCACAGGAAAGTCTCAGCCTTTCATGCCAAAGAAGGTGAATGGGAGTTGTTTATTATAATCCATTTCCTCTTCAACTTTCACTCTAGGGCTTAAAAGCCTCTGCAAGTATTCAGTGAAGGAAAGTGATCTCTGCTCTTGCCTTCTAATCTTCAGGATTGTCTCTCTCCACCTGAGCTGCCTGGCCTTCTTTTTCAGAGACTTCTCTGAGGTCACCATATGGTTTCTTTCTGTGTTCTTCACTCTTACTCTTTTGAGATTTGAAGCAATTAATAATGGCATTATCTTCAAGGTTCTGGATATCTCAGAGGTAAATCCACTGAGACAGGAACCATGCCAAGCTGTTTCAGCTCACTGATCCTGTTTTTGTGGTAATGAAGATTTTTGTTTATGCTGTTTGATTTACTCAGTCATTATGGCAGAACACTCTCATGTGCAGTCTGTGCTCTAGAGATCTTGAATTTTATTTTCCGTCTTCTTTCCAAGGGTTTGAAATACCAAGAACCACAGTCCTGCACAGAGTGTGCATTAATGGACAGGTGTTACATCAGACATCTGTGCAGCTTTTTACTTTGGGAGGTGGAGGCTGGGGCCAGAGGAACTATGGATTCACAGTGTGTTATGGACATCATGTAAGGGAAGAAGGAACAGGCAGACAGATCTGCTGAGACCAGGCTGGTGCCCATTTACATTTCCACAGTCAGTTCTAAAATTGGTGGGTACCCAAGCAAATAAACTTTCCTGCTCTTTCTGCTAGTTACTCCCAGTGGTGACTCAGCTGAAGTGGTACAGCCACATGTTCAGAAATGGGAGAAAAAGGGATAGTGGCACTGCCCTATCATGCCAGTACTTAACACATTCTTATATTCCCTGTGCACCAATTCAATGCTGCTAATGTAATTTTGCTTAACATTTCAGGGTAAGTTTTTATGAACGGTTTAAGCCAGTCTAAGACCATAGTAATGTTAGCTGGTCTCCCCTCTTGCTCACCACTCTTCTGCTTTGCCCAGTGCTAACACTGACAAGGTCAGTGGGGAGCTGAATCAGGTCCCCAGAGTAGCTGACTTTTTTGGGGTTTGTTTTTTTTTTTTTTTGTTTGGTTTGGTTTGGTTTTTGTTCTTTTTTTTTGCAAAGTTTATTTTCAGCCAGATGATCAGGCTGAGCGTACTCATTGCATGTCTTCATGGTTTTAAACCCAGCACCAAGGGGAGAACATGGCCATGGGCAAGAGCAGGTTCTGGTTTCAGATTAGTTTGCACCAGTTGTGAGACTGCACCATGGGCCATGCAAGTCAATAGTTGTAGCACTCTACTTCTGGTTCACCACCAAGCCTAGAGTGCTCAGTTCTGTGAACCACCAGCTAGGAGTGTTGTCTCTGTACCACTTGTCTGTCTTCTGCAGATGTAGAACCCGAGAAAGAAGGCGAAAACTCCATTCACATGCTTTCATTTCCTGACAAGGGAGGAAAGCTTTAAAATTCCTACTTAGTTACTGGTATAAGCAGGATATATAATTAGGATTCAGTGGGAGACAACTGAGCTAAATATGAGTACAGGAACTCACATTGTCATGGGACACTGTTGAGACCTTATTTGACATGCATTTAAAATATTCTTCAAAGAATATTCCTTTAAAGGAAAAAAGTTTAACAGAATTGCAGCTTTGCTTAGCACAACTGGATCAAATTAAATAAAACCTGAATTTTAAAGGCATCTTGTGATTTGAGATACTGCGGAGAGGCTCTTTAAAAGGTATCTGAGACTAAGCATCCATCAGCTGAGGAAATCCCTTGCACTAGGGGCTTTAGAAAAATCTAAGCTTTCATATTTGAACTATTTCTCCATACAGCTGGAAATCTAATGTAAACAGGGCCTAAGCATCTTGGCCAAAGTAATTTAGGAAATCAGAACTGCTGATGGCTAATACTAGCTCAGATTTCTAACCCCATGCCCAGAATGCTAACATTTGCCTTTATTGTTTACTTTTGCCATGATTCTCTGCTGTGAGGTACAGTGGGGGAAGAGTAGAGCAATGATAACTGTTAACATAACACCTCTGCCCTGTTCCTTAGGAAGGACCTGCTTTTTGCTGAAGCTTAGGGAGACAAGTATAGACTACATGATAACATATTTCTGTGTGAAAAGTCATTTTTGGCTCTTTCTTGCTTTAAAAACCATGCACATGTGAGGTTAAGGAGGGCGTGAATAACCTCGTTTCTTGTTCGTTGGAGTGACGCACATGCAGGAGGCTGGATGTCAGAATGGCTCCGTTATTAGTTATGTGTTACTGTAACATCTCCATGCCACAGGCACAGGGCAGCACCTCATTCTGTCAGCGCTCTGCAGACCCCGAAGGGAGATGCCAGTTATTGACCTGAAGATCTGTCTTTCTCTTGGATGCTGAGAACAAGACAGTTGGAAGATGGGGTCGTGCAAGGTGGCAATTATTGGTGAATAAAATAAGCAGTTCTCATGGTTGAAACATCCCTGGCAGCAAAGAAAATATAGAAAGAGACTTGAAATTTGAATTTGAAAGAGACACAATGTGGCTTTGTGAATACTTACGGGAGAGCTGTGCCTGGATGAAACAAACAAGTAGGAAAAAGGGATAGATAACTTATCAGGTAAGACTGGGTTGTTGTTTTTTTGGTTTTTTTTTTTTAAATTTGGTTGTCTCTCAAAGAAGTTGTTTTAGAACCCTGACTGCAAGTCTTCTGGGTTTAACATTAACATTTTTGTTTGGAGCAGGTGTGAACTTTGAAGCAAACCTTGTGATTGTCCCCACTTAGTCCACTTTGGTTTACACAGCAGACCGGTCACAGAGCACTGGCCACTGCATCCTTCCTGAGAGAAACAAAGTCAGAAATGTGTTCCACCTGCCAATGAGGGGGCCAGATGTACAGAACCAGACAAAACACCCCCATCGAATATATTTAGCATGGAGTCAAGGTCCTCAAAAACAATTGTTTTACTCTACAGATCCACTCCTATTCCATGGTACTATTTGCTAGTGTTAGACATAAAGTACCTTGTTTCTTTGATATTTTTTTTGAAAGGAATATAGCTTTTTGGTAGACTTTCAAGTGCTCTTTGCTTATATTTTTTAAATATGTTGATATCTGATCATCTGTATGCCTCAGTGGCATTTGCTTAGGTAGCGTTATGTGCTCTGCTTAGTATTTGCAATGACATTGCAACTATTTCAGAACAAAGTTTCTGGATTCACAGTAAGCATCTTGTAAGCTAAAATGATGTACTGAAGGTAAATCTCATATGCCTACTCAGCATTTTGGCAGTGGCACATATGGAAACATACAGTTAAAGATAGTGAAGGTCAGAAATTCTGTCTCAGGGGATTTTGACTTGAAATGTGAGAGTTTTAAAAAATATGTTACAGGTTTTAACAGAACATTTGGAAACACTTTTCCCTCTTTCCCATGTGTGGCCATGGAGTCATTCATCAGTCTCTTCTCTCCACTTACTTAGCTCAGCAGTAGAAATATCTAGGGGCAGTATACTGTTGATCTTGTATGTGTTTTATTAAGGCCTAGCATGCTTTCAGATCCCACAGAAGAGTTCAGAAGAGAAATATTCTGGTAACATGTGGAACACAAGAAGTTGAGGTGGGCTGAAATGTGGAAACACTCCCCAGTCTCCATACACTTAGAGAAAAGGAAGGTAAGAATTTACCACAGGTTGTTAAGGAGTAATGTAACACATTCTCACAATCAACCACAGGGAAAAGGAGGGCCCCAGAGAAGTGAAACCTGGTTCTTCCCTCAGACTTTTCCTTGGACTGGTAGAGCTACCCACAGCCTTTCCTGCAATGAGGCATTTGGGTCTCTTAAGGCTTATATATGTAGGAGATGGTGGTCAGAGAGGGTGGTCACAGAGGAATCCCAGTTTCATTGGGACTCAACTTCTACAATAATTGAGGACAATAAATTTCCCCCCATTTCACCACAAATCCCAGGCATATTTATTTAACAAAGCTTTTGTAATACTATACAAATAAGTAGCAACATGGGCATTTAGTAACAAAGGGGAAAAAGAGTAATGCCAAAATTGAAAGCACAAAACCCACCTCCTAAGAAGAGATAAAAGAATACTAAACCCCATGCTACAAGAGTCAGGTCACACTTGTAATTCATTCCTAAGACTCAAAAGAGTGCCATGAAGACAATAAAGCTATTTTAGTATAATAGAATCCCTGAAATACGTTTTATTAAGTAGTATTTTTCTAAGTAGCTGATAATGGCATTTGTGTGTTGTTCACAATAAAAATACAAAATTAATTCTATGTAAAGGCCTATTCTGAGTGGGGAAGGGCAGCATGTAATAATATGCCATGATGCCTGGGTTTTTTTCAGACATCAGCTTGTCCCTCTTTTTTTCTGGGATAACAGCAGCTTACAGGAAACCTGAAGAAGTGCCAAAGTAGCTACTGTCTCAGAGGAAAGTGAGCAATCAGCTGCTGCCACTGAAATCTTGCAAGCGTTGGGCAACAGAGCTGGTTTGGGAGTTGGTGCCATACAGGAGGTCAAAGTTTTATTCAGGATTCTCATTTATTTGTGTTCAAAATGTAGCAGGACCTTGATAATTCCTACTAGGTGATCTTTCAGCATAAGATACGGACTACCAATAGGTCTTTGACTCTTTCTGCTAACAGGATCATGTTTGATCACTTCAGAAATTTTTACTAGCAGAGAGAACTTATGTTAAAAGAGGACAAAAACCCTTTTTTGGCACAGGTGTTGTTGCCAAGCTAAGAGAAAAGCAAAAGATGAGACTCCATGAAAATTAATGAATATACTCTATTGCAACTAACATTTGGTTTATTGTATAGAGTAGTGCTGAAATATGCAGAGGGTTTACAGCATTCTGCAAACTAATTATCTCATGGGAAAGTGAGGGCTAAAAGCACTATATACCTGTGCCATCAGCTGGGTGAAGCTGTGTCTAAATAAGCTTTACGCCAGCAAATGCTGTGGAGTTCTGTGCAAGAGGGCTATTGGCTATATTTCTAGATTTTTTTTAAGATAGCAAATACCTGGGTTTGTGTGTGTGTGTACATTGCTTTCCACCAAAATTATCCTTTTCTCCCCAAAATAAAGGAGGTATGGGAAGAACAAGCAAAGGAATATGGAAAAAACACATCTCTCATAGCTAAAACATGCTGTTTCTTGTGATGTCCTGTTTGTTTGCTGAAGGGTGAATTGTGAGAGAATTTCTGGGCCATTTTGCTCTACACAGCTGTATGATAATAGCATCTGCACTGACCACATCAATTCAGGATATTTATTTGCAAGTGTTTAACAGTTACCAGAGATAACTCTTTCTCTGCATAAGAAATCATGCCATATATTTCCACCCAAACTTGTCTGATTTCACTTTCAAAACCATTAACTAAGTTTGACTTGCTGCATATATTGGAAAACTCCATTTGCCCACAATTACCCAAATCTGAAATTGCTGAAGGAAGTGTTGTGAGAACAGAATCAGAATTTCTGATCCATTCAGCTCAAGACAACAGCAAGTCCACAGCAAAGTATTACACAACTGGAGATACACAGTCCTCATAGGTTGTTAGTGCAACAAAAGAGAGTACAAGACCATAGGCAGGCAGAACATGATTTTAATTTACAGTTCTATAAGTAAGTTGATTCTACCCACTCACATTCTCATGCCCACATACTTACAAGCTCTAAGACATGTACATTCCTGACCAGTTTTGCCAGGATCACCTGTATGTCATGGAAGGCAGCAGCAAATAGCTTTCAGGTCCTCACTACATCTCTTGGGTTCCTCTTCATTGGTGATGACAAATGGATTTGAACAGGTTTTTAAACTCTCTAGGCATCAACTCTTACTATGTGACAATATTTTTGCTGAACAACCTTGTTTATTTTATCCTCCATAAATGTTCAATAAGATTGCTGCCTGCTCTGTTTGCTCCTTCATTTCACATACCTTTTTGACTATGGTCTGTCTCAGTGCTGAGATAACAGGGAGGGGAATGGCTCTTCCACTGTGCTGCGGCTTTGCTGCTTTGCTCTGTTGTTTCTTCCAGTGCTGTTGTGGATTTCCACCCAGACCAATTCCAGTATTTCTGTTACCTAGCTTTATACACTGTAATGGCAAAAAAAGGTTTTCCGCCTTTTGCTGTAGAGAAACTTGCAATACATCTGAGCATACTTGGCTGAGGATCTGAGGCTATGGCCCCAGAAGACTGTGAGCTGCATGCTGGATTTGCTCTCAAGTGCATTACCTCAAGGGACATCATTTGACTGTAAGTAATTATCACTCTGCAGTGAAGTCAACTGAACATCTTTTTACATGCCTGGATACCTGCCTTTGACCTGAGGCTACTACTCCTGCTTTCTAACCAGTGTTCCTCCTAATATCCCAAAGAAGAAGGTGGGTGACTGTGTCACAGGTTATATGAAGATACAAAGCTTATATGAAGAAATAATACTTTTTATTGTCAAAACTGAAACTCTCCCTCTGCCCAAACCAAGCATTCAAACTCAGTTCTTTCAGCTAGGCACTCAGGGTACAAAAACATTTTAATGATGACTAATGTAAGCCTTGCAAATACGTATTTCAAATACTGTTTCTTCTTGCTACATATATTCAGGGGTGCAGATGTGCTGTTTCAGGTCAGCTGCAGAATAAAACGGAACCTTTCATACATTTTCCCAATTTCTCCATTTTTAGTGCACGTGAAGAAATTTTGATAATGACCTTTTGAAATCTATACTTCATTATTTTCTCCTAAGATTAGGCACACTAGGGTTTGACACTTTTTCAGTTATTACAGGTTATTGACCATTTCAAACAGACATTCATTGTCTCTGAAAATAAAGAGTATTCTGTTCAAATTGCAATAAATTTTAGTCACAAGACTAAAATTTAAGGAATTGCCAATATAAGAGATTTACTTCTGAAAGATAGCCTGATGGAAAATGTTTTGTCATCTGGAATATGGGATTTGTTACCCTGGCTTGAATCAGTCTAGTGGAGCTCTGTCTCAACGAATGCATCTAGCCAAGTAATGAAGACTGTGGAGCCAAAGGGAGTAGTTTTTCTTTTATGATTCTTAGAAAGGTTTGGTTTACATGATTAGATTTATTTAAGTGGCTTGCAAGCCATTAGTAGTCACTAAAATTACACAGCACTTAAAAAATGTTTGTGCAGTAACGAATTTGGTTAGAGTTTAACTCTGCATTTATTCCCTTTGGTTTTGCAAAATTGTAGCTTAGGTCTTGGAAACACATTCAGTAAAGAAATAGCTGCAACAATATAAATTGTTATTGACCAACTCTTTGTTGTCCTCCTGCCAGAGATGAACACAGCCACATTGTCAATGTCCTTCCTTTCGGAATCAGTAGAGCAAAATGGTCTTTCACCCACTTTACTGTGAAATCTAGTAGTTTAGTAACAGACCCAAATTACTGTGAGAGGCAATTGATGCTGAGCTGCTGGATTTCATATGATATTGGCTTAGAGTCATATAAACATTATTTGTAAGAGATTTGGAAAATGTAACTGGGTCTGGGCAGTGAGAAGAGTAAGGAGTGGCAGCATCTTAAGTCACTGCAACTGTTTCTGAAATGAAAAACCACACAAGCCTTGGAATTCTAATCTGCCATCACAGTAATTTCTGTACCACAGCTTTTTGTCATCCTTTACAAAGCCCTTGGAAATGGTGATAAGAGTGTTCAGAATAGATACTTTGCTTGCTTACATCTATTCTAGAAGTATGGCCATTACTCACTCAGGAGATAGTTTAGGGAAAGGTTTCTCTTTTCCACTGTATGGAAAAGGAGATACTATTTGATTTTTGCCTTGAAATGCAGCTTTCAAAATACTGAATTAGAAAGTCTGCATGAGGAAAGGCTAGAAGATCACTAATTCTAAAATTTAGAGGTGTTATATTTTCGTCCCATAAATTGTCAGTTGTCCTCAGTGAGAGGTAAAAGAATGTGTAAAGTCCTCCCTAGGATTTACTAAATTGTAATTGCAAGCATGGTAGGGCCATGAAACATCTTCACAGAAATGCAGCTAGAAACAAAAAAGGTACCAGACCAAAGAGGCTTTGAGGTTCAGTGAAAAACGAGGTGCTCTGTTTCCCATTCAGCACCGTATATGCACAGCATAAAAGCCACAGAAAACTGAGGAGGAAAACTCTGAAAAGACTAGCAGTTATCTTCCACTGTATTTTTAGCATGGGATTATAGCCAGACAGCATCACTCAGCAGCCTCCTATAATGTTCCTTGGTTCAGCCAGACAATCTGAAAGCCCAATAAATGACTTTGCACTTGTGCTTGTACCAAGCAAGCTGCAGGAGGCTTTCCATCCTTGCTTAGCACAGTCAGTGGTACTAGGAGCTCTATTTGTCAACAGCTTTGTATTGCTCTCAGTATCATGCCAGTTATCCTTGCTCCTGAGGTTCCTGCTGGCAGCACTGTCCGTGCTAATGCTGCTAACAGCACTGCAGCTGAATCACTGTGAGCAAAATTCTTCACAGTGCACCAAACTCAGGCTGAGTCAAAATAGTAGTAATGCACTGTCATCAAAAAGTACCTACAAATAAAAGAGCTCTCATTAAAGCTGGTCAAAAGCTTCCCAGTAGAACCAGCTCTGCTTCTTGTATCTATCTGGGGTAGACAGTAAATTTATCTTTTTAATACAGTCATTTTGTCCAGAAGGCTGCAGCTATTTGCAATATTCACAAGTACACACAGCTGAGGGTGGTAATATGAAACAATACTTCGAGGGAGATTTTTGGTGATGCTATAATCAGAGTATTCACCTTTCTTTCACCAGCTGTGGGATCATGGTCAGGTCACAGATCTCATGGCACCTCTTCCCTAAGGCAAAGACAGAGGTATGACCTAAGCAGATGTACTGAAGGTAGTTTGAGACTAGCTAAAGAGACTATAGGAGATGATACATATAGGTCAATAAAGGCTCCAAAGCCCATTTGAAAATTCAGGTAAACATTCGGTGTGCTGGCCACACAGAGATGCTGCAGCATCTTTCTCCAAACCACTTGCCTGTAAGTTCACTCTGGAGTGTCTCTGCAGGCTGCAGTCACACACTGATTGCAGTATGGACACATACTCAGTACTTTCAGTGATCAAACTCTCTACACAGGGGTGACTGAAAATCAGAAAGTATTTGTTAACATGGATTTTGCATCATCTGCCCAGGGGACTCTACTGACACAAGATTATTCTCAAATGATGTGTGGAATAACAGTGCCTTTTCCTGCATTAGTATATTCAACTTTTCTAGTGAGTAATACAACATTAAAAAACATTCCTAATTCTGTAGTAGTAGTAGTGCACACATGGAATCCCTCGGAAGAACTAGCCTGCAAATTCTCATTCTGTTTTACTCCAGACTTGTTTGCAGGTTCCCTGGTTGGAAGGAGGTAGTTCACTATTATTTCTAGAACAGCTCCCCAAAACATTTTAAATACCTTGATATGGCTTCCTCCACATATCTCCTTCTTGAGCGACCCTGACTGAAGGCCTGTGCCTCTTCTGCTGGTAATTCAGGATCTTCTTTGCTGTAAGGCCTGTCCCAGCTTTTCTGTCTGGGCAATTTATTAAATGCAACCTTTACTACCCAATTAAGACATTTGCCTGCTCCCTCACACCTGCCAACAGTAACATTTGCATGCTATGTGAGCTTTAGGGGCTTACTTGAAAAGTGAGATGGTACTGGATCTGAGCAGGCAGGTGTTTTGGAGGAGAGCTGCAGGCTCTTGCCTTGCTTCAGATCCCTGCAGCCTTCCCTACAAACAGAGAAAGACTCCATGCTTCCATCCACATCCTGTGCTAGTCACAGCCAAACTGGCACTCCTGCTCTGCAGCAATTAACCAAAGTGGCATCTCTTACAATGCTGCCAGTGAGACAGCACAAGGGTGTTAAGTGCCTGCAGTTTATGCTCTGCCTCGGGTGTGTGTGTGTGGGGGAAATGCCAAGGATCTGGCTGGATCCTAACAAAACTGTGATCCTGCAGGTGCTTGCAACCCACAGAGAAGGTGCAGAACCACCCCAGGATGCTGGCCCTGCTGAGCCAGCTCTAGGTGGAACCAGGCACCCCTCAGGAACACTCAGGAGAGTGTCCAGCACCACCTCATACTAAAAAATGCATAAAACACCTTGTATGCTGCAGCATGCAATTTTAGCCATATGTGTAATCAGGCATAATCTGTTCTTCTTCACTGGCCACAGGCATTTGCAATCTATACACTCAACAAATACTTTTACTTTGCATTATTTTCCAGAGTACTGAACTCAAGTGATTTTTATATTGAAATTATTAAAAGGGTAGTAATAAAAAAAAAGTTTAAAAAATTATACTGACATTAAATTCCACCTTGCCATCAACCATCACTCTCTGGGATCTCAAATGGAAACAACATTGCCTTCCTCCCAAAGCCCTCTCGATGCCCTTGGCAGGAGGCAATTTTATTTAATGAAGACACCCATACTTGAGTATAAAGGTGTCAAGTGAATTATTCATGAGCTCCTTTGTCTCCAAAGCATTCCAGCTGCTTCATCTCATTGTAAAATTGTAAAAGAAAATTGAACTTTTTTTGTGAAAGTGCAGCTGTTGCTTTGAAAAGCATCTGTGTACCAACTATTACTGGGAGGCAGTAAACATCCTCAGCTTTTGCTGTTAAGTAGCAAAAGACCAACAGAATTGGGTGAACAGATACACTGGGGAGAAAAGAGCACAACTGATAACATCAGCACTGTGAGGAAATCAATATTCAGATATTTTTAGGTGCTTCATGTTCTGCAATTAATATCTTGAGCAGTATTGGAAAAAAGGAAGCAGCTGAGCTTTTTTCCCCTCTGTGTTCCCTTTGGCTGTTCTTTACTGTGAGGAATTTTGTTACAGACCAGCCCTGTCATTAGTGCAATATGTTGATAGCTATCTTTACTCGTGAGGAAACCAATACTGTCAGCATGGTCATACGTAAACACAACAGTCTGTATTTCATCTGATTTGAGAGCTGAGATCCACATGGGCTGATTCAATTACAGAGTCGAATTCCATCCAGCAACCAGGGTCCTTATTCTTGCCTTGTTGGCTACATAGTTACTTACATTTGCACAGATGTGCAAAAGTGTTGCAAAAGAAAAGATAATTTTTTTCTTGATGATATTTTAGTATTGTGGAAGTAGAAGTAAGCTGTATTTAGAAATATGGTTAAAAAATCACCATACCCTTAGAATTCACACCAGACTGCATATATCTGTGCCTATTCATATTTGTACAGAGTAAGGCCACATCTACCACCCTACAGATAATCTGGTAAATGCCATCAGTATTTAACAAATATGGCTGAAAATTAAGGGACTTATTTTCACTTTTCAGTCCCTGTGCCCATAAAAGACTAGGAATAACATTGTGTAGGCTTCTTGCTTGTGACATTTCCTAATTGTGGGGCGCTTTATTTCTTAAACTCAGTATTTATTTTTTTGGAAGATATTTTATCTAGAACAATCCTAATACAATGACATCTATCATCAGATAAAACTTTCAGTTATGAAACCAAAGTAACATTTAAAAATATGATCATAATCTTAAAGGTTCAAACATAAAGATAAGAAAATATATATTCATTAAAAAAATTGCTCTTTTTAGTGCAGAAGTAGATTTCAATAACTCCTCATTAATTCTGGTTCTGCTGAGATTGGTATCTGGTTTAATATAGCTGCCTTGCCAACTGCATGCTAAGTTCTTCCTCCTGAGCATGAAGATTTTTCTCAGTTTTAATTTAACTGATAATACAGGGTTTGGCTAATAGCTGCTGTGGCAGCTATAGTGCTTTGTCTCCCTATAGCATAGAATGCTGAATTTCACAGATGATCCAGAGAAGATACAAGCAAATGCTTTTTGAATTTGAGCAGTACACATCTGCCCAGGACAGAACTTCAGGAAAGGAAAGAGGGATCAACAAGCTGATTCTTTTCCATCAGTAACCACTGGACTGCAGAAAGTGAGAAAAAAAACCCTGAAAGTTCTACAAAGAAAGAAGAAAATGTTTCAGTAATGTTATGACATTGCCATGCACTGGCTTGAGTGACTGCTGCAAATAAAACTTAATGCTGACATCTTCAAGCCTTCAGAAGAAAAGAAACTTTTGACTAAAGCTTTCTGCCAATGTTGAGAAGGTAGAGACAGACCAAAATTGCCACTGGGCAAGTCTGGGGGCACCCAAGTATCCAGAAAAAAAAAAAAAGTGAGAAAGCCACACTTCAGAAATTTTACTTCTCAAAATTCTTGGGTTGTTTGGGGATTTATTGGTTGGTTGGTTTGGTTTGATTTTCTTTTTTTCTTTTTTTTGCATTAGGAATGCTGATATCTAAGTTACTTTCCATTTTCATATCTCAGCTGAGTTGTCTCAAGATAAGATAATAGGATTTTTCTGAATCTATAGGATCAAAGATTACTAGAGGTGAAATTAAAAAAAAAAATCCAGAAAGGAGAATCTGTCCTTCTTGCAGGCTTCAGCAGCTATAATACATCTCACACAGTTTTGATTTGTAACTACTCCATGCAGCAGACTCCCTGAACATCTGTTCACTGAATGTCCCAGAAAGACTGGTTTTCTATCGCGAATTTCAAGCATCTCCGATATTACCCTGCAACACCATCATCTTTTCTCTCCTTGCTGAAATGTTTTTAATGTGGATATCTTAGAAGAAATATATTTGCCTGAAAGCTGATAATTGCCTATATATTTTTTTAATTCCTACACATTTTTTAAATATTGAAGGATTTTGCAGAACTCATACCCAATCATCCTGCTTAGCTATGCTTTTTAGCTTTCCCTTTTGTTTGTATTTAATTTTCTTTGCATGGTATTTCTTATACATGGAAAAGTTTGACTTTTTAGATGATGGCTTTTCATTTAGATGCCTGCTCAGGATGCACTGTTCCATGAAAACCTCAATGACAATTCACTAAAATAGAAAATCATATTGAGATCAGGCCTCATCTGGCATGCTCATTTATTACGAATCTATTACAGTGCTATCTATCTTATAGTAAATTTTTAGACCATTAACCAGCACATGCTTAACTTAGCAGCTGTGTGTAGCCCTGTGTAAATTCAGTATACTTTCATGGATTTTAAAGGTAAGCAAGTACAAAAAAATCTTGCTCTCAGGGTACGGGATTACCTGCCTGTGTTGAAGTATCAAGATTTAGCACAAGAAAGACTCAGTTATGCTACAAAGCACCATAAAATTTCCCTCCCACCACACCTCCCATCCCATACTCTGGTTTTGACTGTAGATATTCATATTTTATTAAATTATTCATATTGATTTATTCCAATATTGATAGTTAATAAATACGACAGTGGCAACATAAATATGGCGTTGACACCTACTCTTTTCTAGAAATAAGTAGACCCTTCTGTAACTATATTAGGACATACATTTCATGAAACTGTATCTTATTTACCTTAAAAGACCAAAAAAAAAAAAGGAAAAAGAAAAAAAACACCAACAACCCTCCCACCAAAAAACCAACCCATCAACCAAAAAAACAACCCCCTGAAAAAAAGAAAACCAAAAAAATCCAAATCAGGATATCTGAACAATTCTCACTCCTTCAAATTAACGACACTGCAATTATGTTCATTAAATTATAACTAAGATGGAAATATTCCTCCCTTAAAATATGTACACTTTTAGAGAAGGCAATCTTGCCAAATGTTTATTATTTAAACAAAGTGTAAAGTACAACAGTGTTCAGAAATACAACTGCTGTTTAAAAATGCTTGTCTGCTTGCTAGGAAAGAGGGCTCACTATGAACCCAGGGATTCTAGGAGCAAGGGCTTTGCTTTTGAGCCATCCTAGTTTGAAATGCTTCACCTGTGGCTTCAGCAGATCCCTTTGAAGTTTCCACAAGGCTACAAGACATGGACACTTTTAATAGCTTGATATGTAAAAGCAAAACCACCAGACATCACTGGAAGTTCTAATATAGAATGGCAATATTTTTAAAACCTTTTGTGTCTAGGTTTGCTTTTTCAGGACAGACCAATCCTGAGTTTCACTGCAGTGTTCCTGCACCTGAACAGAAGGGATTGAAATATTGGTTATGAGCAGAATTGGAATGGTATTGTAGGAAATGTTTGTGAACATATCTAACTGACCAAGCACGAGAGAGTAGCTACACATCCTGTGGCTCAATTTCAATTGTTTTTCTGATATTAGGGCCAGGAGCAGTTATGTACCACACCCAGAGTAGTAAACAGGAAAGGCTGCATCTATTGCTTTGTCCTGCAGCGCTGTATGACAAGGGGAGACAAGGATATGTCCAGGAGGATCCATGCGTGCAAACCCGAGCTCTTCAGTGCTAATGCTCAGACAGGAGACAGGTTGCACCAGTGGAGAGAGCTTAAACTCTGACTATGCAGAGATTCTTTTTTTTTCTATTTTTTCTTTTTATTTGGTCCCCTTCACTCTTTCAGAACATCTCAATGCCCAACAATGTCACAAGAGATTGCCTGTATCTCCTAGGAGATTGCCTCACAAGACTGCAGTATGATTGGAAAATGTTTTCTTTTACTACTGCTAAGGAATGTCTGCAGGGTCACATAGCAAATGTAGCAAAGGTAGGAGCAGTACCACACTTTTCTGAGTCTCACTAACATACACTCCTCAGTCATAAGACTAATTTATCTTTCTTGCACACACCTTTCTTCACCATGATAAGATTTAATATCTCATCTCTGTACTGAATAATAATATGTCAGCTGTCAACTGCCTGGAAATTCTTACACTGAAAAATGGTGAATATATATAAATGACAAAGCAAATAGTACTCTAACAATATTTAGTCTTCACCAGTCAAATACCAGCTATAAGAAAATGTAACTGAAAAGTTTTTTATCATAATTGACATGATAGCGGCTCAATAACACAAAACACATATATGGACAGACTAGCCTGTATTTCAGGCCTGATTCTATTCCTGTTTTAAATTCTGGCTTTAGATACTTCAATATCAAATCTATGAAGGACTTTAAACATATTGCAAAGAATAGAAGCCATTTCTTTTCTCACATTGCTGTAAATTAATACCTTAGTGAAGTTGTTCCAGAGTAAGGAAGCATGCTGGCAGTACTCTGTCAAGAGTGGGTCAGCCACCCCTATTCCCTCCTGGAGTCTGAAAGCAGGTGACATAGTTTGAAGAGGGGTTTGGGGAGACCATCTTGCTCTACACTGCAAGAGGCTCCCAGGGGAAAACTGTTCCTGGGACCATGCCAAAAACCATTTGTATTCTGTCTTCACTGTGGCCCAGGACAAGCTGTGTAATCCATGTGGGACCTCCTGTGTTCAACTCTGCAACTCTGCCCTCTACATGGGAGACATTGAATTACCTCTGTGGCACCTTCCGCTGCTTGCTGGCTGCTGACCATGAACAGGCTGGTGATGTCTGGGCTGGATGTGACATTGAGAGGCCAGCTGTGGTTTGTGTTATTTTTCCTGTGTATCTCCTGTTTGTGGCCTCAGGGGCTCTGACTGTCTGAGGCTGTCCCTGCTACATGCTACGCTCCTTTTACCGATGGTTCTTGTCGCATTGTAGGGATGAAACAGAAGTGGAAAGGCTGTGTATCGAGGAAAAGCTATCACGTGAACAGATATCCTTCTCTGGGCGGGAGTCCACTGTGATATTGAAACCCACGAGGGAACTGTGTTTCTTGTGGGAAAGTCTCCATGGTGAGGCAGAAGAGACTCCTCTTTCCAACTGAACTGATGAAAGTCTATTTTAAAGGTGGTAAACTGACCAAAGATCTCTAAGTTTTGTTTCTTTGTGTTGTTGATGGAAAAAGAGTTGTTGGTACAGAAGGACAAATGAAGTGGGGGGAAAAGAAACATCTGGGAGTTGATTTTGGTTCTTTTTTTTTTTTTTCTTTGTCTTTTAGTTCTGTTAATAAACTATCTTTCTAGGTTTAAAGGTTTAGGCCTGCTTTGCATTTCTCTTAATCCTTATGTCACCACAGAAATGAGTAAGTACACTGGTGTTAGGCCAGAGTACCTGAACCGCTGCACTAAATCATTTGCCTGGTGTGAGGAGGTGAACTGAAACCTTTACATTAATTGGCTTTACTAGAAAAGGAGAAGACCTTCTCCTGTGCTGCTGAGAAGCAAAGCCTGATCCAAACTAACACCACTCAGGTCTCTCAGGTTACTTATCTTTGAAAACAATATCCCAAGTATCTGTTGTGAACTTAGAGGGGTGTGAGAAGGGAAAGGAGGTTCCCACATGGCAGTGTCAGAGTGGCTGTGCAGCCAGGCTGTGGCTGGCACATCCCGGAGCCGTTCCACCAGCCCATCCATGCTCCTGAGCCCTGCCCCGCTGCCCTGCACCAGGCGCAGCTGCCCAGCTCCGACAAACCGCACTTTGTGAGAGCTTGTCAAGAGGTAGCGAGGCCGGGGCACAGTGCTGCGGGTGAGGGAGATGCAGCTCTGGCTGCTGGGGAATATGAACCAGCTGTGTCTCTCTCCGTCTTTGCATGTGGGATTTGAGAGCTGGAGCCTGCTATCAGATTGCAGGACTGGCCGCTGTTACTGTGCCTTTTGCATTAAGAGCCACACAGTGACAGTACAGCCCTTCTCAGGCTGATGCTGAATGAAAAGCTTTGTCATGTGCAAGTTACAAGCTTTACAGCACAGTGCACGCTCCTGCTGAAAGTGCCTGCCACAATACTTTCTGCAACTGCAATGGTGTTGTTGTAGCTGGTTTTAGTCTGGGAAAATAAGTAGTAAATAGAATTTATCGTTGGTTTATCTCCACTGTCTGTACTAACAGCAGAAGCCAGAGTGAATTGCAGCTGATTTGTTTGTGGTTTATATTGAGTTCATAAATTAACTAGAGGAAAAGGTGGACCACTTGCTATGTTAAAATGTAACCAGGAAGATGGCATAAGGGCATATACTATTTCCCCAAAAGGGAACTTATTTAGGTCAAAACTACATAGGAAACTTGAGACTGCAGTAGCAGCACTGAAACCCCTTTATGGCCAATAGGTTATCTCATAACTGAACACTTATTAGAATTTGTTTCCAAGTTTGAAGGCAAAATTTTGAGGGGCAAATTAGCTGCAGGAATCACAGATGAGTAAATGTGCAGTGATTTTTTACTTGTTATTTCTTCAAATGGAAAATACATGTTTTGCTTTGCATTAATGGCTTCATTGCAGTGATTAATGTCTCTGTGCCTTTCTGTGATTATTTTTCACTTAGGAATGTGGTTACTAGTAACAGACAGTTAAAAGAAAAAAGTGATGGTACATCAGCCGCCACACAAAGCACTAAGAAATTTTCTTTAATTATCATCTGTGCTCTTATAATAGCTTCTTCTGCCTAACATGTGATTCTTTCCTTGTCTATGAGAATAGAGTTAACTTCCAGAATATATTGCAAGTTCTACATTTTATCTTGTGTGTGTGGGAGAAGACATTAATAAGCCCCTCTTTTATTTTATTTCTTTATTTTTTTTTTTCTCTGTGGGACTTCCAGGATCACACAGCTTTTCCCTTGGCAGTGCTTCTTGGTTCAGGCATTCAAGTGTCTGATGATAGGACCTCTAGGAACTATTACCCTGCAAAGTAAGGTTTGGTGTAGTCTGGTTGAAACCTGGTGTTTGAATAGTTGCTGAAGGCTTTGTGAATCTTTTAAGTTAAAGGACAAATGATAGAGGAACAATATGTTCTAGTGCTTGGGTTATTGAATGACCTTTTGCTTCTGCAGACTACAAAAGTAAGTGGATAATATTTCAAAACTAAAACTAAAAAAAACCAAACATGCACCTAAATTGTTTTTCAATTTCACGTGAAGCCATTATTTAAAAAAAAATAAACTGGAGGCACTGTGATGGAAATTAATGGGAATGCAGCTGTACTTTCCTGGAAAGTTACCTAAAAAGCAGCGTACTTTTTTTGTCCTTGCTCTTACAAAGACGTGTTCATGGGCTTTGCCATCTGCCACTAAAGCTCATACTACATGCATAAATCTTCATAAAAGGACTTTATAAAAAGACTCTCTAAACACAACTAGATATCTTTTTAAGTTACAAAGCTTTCCTGGAACCGAGAAACTGTACATACCAGTAAATCAAAACAATTCAAGTATTTATTGTTTGCTAGAAAAAATAATGTCAGTTATGTAAACTGGATTGAAATTTGACTCATGAAAGTATGGCTTAGATCTGTGTGTGGTCCTCTTTCCCTCCTTCCCTCCTCTCCTCCTCTCCTCCCAACTAATTAATACATGGATATTTGTCAAATATTTTGTGACACAATGTCTAATTCTCAGTTATGTACTCAGTTGTTTACAGAAAACAAACAACCTGCCAGGAACTGCGCCTTCCACAATGTGCAGTTTATGATGCCATCTAATTTTTGAAAATAATTAATTGGTCAGAGTAGAAAACAGTTACTATTTCTTAGGTTTTTTTCATGCATTAAAGGTGTTAAGAAGCCGGAGAATAGGGAATCAAATTTTACAGTTCATTAAGAATTTCTCCTGTTTTTCTTAGAAATGACATCTCTTCAAGTAAGCAACAATGCAAAGAAGAATATGAGTATTTGCATGCTAAATCTATACACTAAACAGCAGGCTCGTCAAGTATATTCCAAGCATGTCTGATACCATGGTTAGGAATACGACCCACCAGTTGCTTGCCATCAGAGTCTTCTTTGATTTTGCAAAGAAAGTAAATAAAAAGAATTGTTATGAGGAACAGTGGGTGAGATTCACTTGAGCCGGTTTGGGAAAAGCTAAATCACAGTTTTCCAGCCAACAATTTGCATGAGTTTCCAAAGCTTTACTTAGCGATGTATGGAGTGTTTCCACTGTCAGTGGAAAGCAGCTGCCAGCCAGATCTCATGCCTTTTGGGCCAGGACATGTCTGACATGATCTCAACCCTAAGACTTGTGAAATAACACATGAATTTGAGTGACTAGTGTTTGGTTGTACTGCTCAAATAAAAATTTCCACAATCTCATATATACTAAAATATTGGGAGAATTTTTTTACTGGAGGTTATGTATTATATCATATTATATGTGACAATTTATACCAATTTATATGCTGAACAAAAATATACCTATTCTACATATTACTATTATTTCAATTAGCACATCTTTGGAAGTAGTATTTATTTTGGTTTTTTTTCTTTACTACGACCTCTGTCTCCCTCCCACACGTGATCACACAATTGTTTGCAGGGCTGCTTCTGGCTGACTTCAGAGTAAGTAATTGCACTACTAGTTGAGTGGGGAGGGAAGGAGGACCACACGCAGATGTAAGCCATAGTTTGATAAGTCAGATTTCAATTCAGTTTACAATACTGACTTTTTTTTCCATCAAAAGAATAAATCCTTTAATTGTTTGGATTCTGATACTGATATGTAGCATTTCTTAGTTGTAGGGAAGCTTTGTAACCTGCAATGACATCACAACTTCCATGTAAACAGGAAGGTTGAATCTCTCTTCCTATGATATTTGTATGGCTTTTGTTATCATTAAGTGCCTCTTAGTCTGAACTAATGTACCCTCACGAGAACTTTAAAGCACACAAAGACTATAAATGTCATTGCACAGGGCACACTGGACTGTAGAGGAAGTGGCTCTGGCACATGAGGTGGATTAAAGCTCCCCATAAGAAATGGGTGCAGCAGAGTAAGTCGGTGTGGTTGGCACTGCTGAGTGCAGAACACCTACAGGGAGCAGGCAGACACCTGAGCATCCCCCATGTTCCCCAAAGGTGAACAGGGATGGTCAGCTCACACCTGGTACACCTCACACTTTGCAGGCATAAGAGGCATGGATTTCCCTGCCTCCTCCCTCAGCTTGTGGTGGTTCACTTCTTTCATGTCTTGGAGACAACATGTTGGAGATTACAACACTGGGGTAGACTGGTTGTGAACACAGCCACTGTGTCATTTCTGATGAGAGTGGGCTGTATGGAGAGAGGAATGCAAGTTTTAAAGGTCAAGGAAGAAGAGAAAATTGTCCAAAGGAGAAAAAAAAAGCAGCTGTGTGTGTTGGCAGTAAGAGGTGTGGCTGGTGAGACAGACTATTGTGTCCTGGACAGTGTGTGTTTCCAAGATCTTCCTGCCAGGGTCCACCTTAGAAAAACATTGAAGAATTGGCTGACAGATCAACAAAGATCAAATGGTGTCTGCTGGAGCGTTGGCAAAGGGCGTATTTGTAGCGATGAGACATCACAAGTATTGAGCTGGTCAGTTACAAATGAGCATCTTCAGGCACAGGAAAATGCACAATTAGCAAAAATTACTTACAGTGTTTTCTTTTGCTTGTCAGGATATCTCTCCTGTTCAGGTTCAGCTGGAAGCCAGCTGTTTTTCCATAAGCTAGTTTGAAGATATTTTATCACGAGACTCATATAATTAAATATGGCAATAGTTAGGTATGGCCCTACATCCTCTCCACATGGCTGGCACCATTTCCTCAGAGCAGTACCTTGTACCTGGCTGAGGATACAGAAGAAGGCCAGTGACATCTTAGGATCTCCAGGAGATGAACCTTGCAGTCGAGGGGTCATTCAGTCTCTGCTCTGCAGAGCCTTCTGAAGAGGACTTTTTTTTTTTTTTTTGAGCTACTATGGCTATTTGCCACTTCAAGGTGGGATACAAGATTCAGTTGCTGAAATAGTCTTGCCCTCCTTCATAACAATATGTTTTAAAATGAGAAAATACCACGACAATCTTCTGTCCCATAAAGAAAAAAGATTTCTCCATAACACTCCATCCTTAAACACAAGTATCAATTATTCACCTGCTAATAGCTGCATCCAACTGTCCAATCAGTGTTCCACACATTGAGAAGACAGGAAGAGATCTTCATTTTGGATTAGAGGAATCAAGAGTTTGCATGTTTTGTGCAAGTGAGAAGGAGGCACAGATGTAGGGTGTGAAGATGATAAAGTAGCTTTAAAAAAGAGGTAATGGTGTTTGGTTAACAAGAACATAAGTGAGGAGCTAGTAAATTTGGGGTTTTTTTGGCTTTACAGACCATAAATGGAACTATTTTCTAGTAAAAATGTTATGTAAAATTATTACATTTGAATTTCATTTTTTTTCAGAATTAATAGTAAAGAAGCGTATAAAAATTAAACCACATTGACTCCCCAAATGTTTTGCATTCAGGAACACAGGTAATCAACGCTAGCCCGACATTGCTAATGGTAAAGGATGGAAACAAACAGTAGGTAGTCTGATTTCTCCTGGGCCAGGCCATGTCTCCGCACCAAAGCTGCAGGAAAAGAACTTCTTGACTGCTCTGTGGGTCACAGATATTTACAAGGATCACCTTCAGGCTGATTATCTTATTCCTTGAAATTCCCCAAAGAACTGCTGGGAAGAAAGGCTGCAAAAAACAGCATGAGACACAACCAACCTCCTGGATGAGATGCAACCAGCCCTACCACCTCGGTCGTGACCTGCATGTCTTTTAAGGTGTTGCTCGACCTATAAAGGGAACGTTTGTCTTTGCTGACTGAGGAGTAATAAAAAGGAATCTCGTCTCCATGAACAAGAGGCTCTTTGCCCTTCACGTTAAAGCAAAGACTATAGAGAACACGGTGAGATGCTTCTCTCTCACACCGTCATGGCTAATCGATTAGGACTCACTGCAGGGTATCGAATTATGCCATTTCTTCCGTGCGGTGCCCACGCGGCACGTTCAGCAGCAGGTGGTACTTTGACAACGCTACTGGTGAGGGATGCCCCATCCCTGGCAGTGTTCAAGGCCACGTTGGATGGGGCACTGAGCAACCTGGTCTAGCGGGAGCGGTCCCTGCCCATGGCAGGGAGGTGCGAACGAGACGTCCTTTAAGGTCCCTTCCAACTCAAGCCATTCCGTGCTTCTACGCTCTGGGGAGAAACCCACTCGCTGCTGAGCGCCGTCGCGCAGCGGGGCAGGAGCGGGAGGCCCGGCAGCGCAGGCGGCCGCTGGCAGCCGGAGGGGCCGCGGGGCGGGCAAAGGCGGGGCCGGCGGCAGCGGCCAGGGCACTGCGGAGCCGGCGCG